>CAUYQG010054563.1:0-29993 GCA_963574415.1 Tarsius wallacei | reverse complement strand
GACAGACATGAGCGGGTCTCTGTATCAATCTGATTGATTCTTTGCCCTCTGTCCTAGGGTCCTCTTCACCCCTTGGCATCTTAAGGCTTAAGGTACCCTGGGGAGATGGCAGCAACCTGTTCGCCAAGGTCACATGTAGTTTAGCCTTGAGTCTGGCTGCTTCAACTGTGGATGTGGCCCTGACCTACACATATACAGACTGGGGAGATGGTGCAGCTGCAGGAGGAGACCGTTATTAAATGCCTGCTTCGTGATAGATTAGATACTGCAGGGGCCGAGTTCGGTCCTGAAAAGGCTTTCTCTCAGCAAATAAATAAATAAGGTCAAATGAGAAATTGCATCTGAGTCGTGGAAGTATTTGGTCAAGTGCAAGAGCCCTGCAATCTGTGCTGTTCTGTGCTTCCCGAGGCTATGTGCAAGGGACTGTAGGGGAAGGTCACATCCCATGAGCAGAAGCGCCTCAACGCCTGCAGTTCTGTGAGCACCACCAAGGACAGAATGGCATTATTTTATGTGTCACCAATCTTTGCAGAAGTTCCTTAAAGACGGAAGAGAGGTACAGAGCGGGACAGGGAGATCAAACACAGCCCAGGCCTCATCAGGAGGCATGGGGTATAACAATGAGTATCTTGCCATGTCCAAGATAACCAAGGCTAACTACCAGTTCGAGCGATAAGGGAAGACTTCGGTCAGTAACACCTACTACGATAAGAATGAGCATCCCGACAAACTGAGGACAAAGCCACCAAAACAAAAGGCAGAAGACTATTTCAGGGCTGGGGTGTGCTCAGAAAAGTCACTGAGGCATGTTAAGAGGGGCTGGTCTCTGTGACTAGGCCACCTGGGTGTGCTAATTGGCACTTATCAAGGGAAGAAACAAACTTCTGGTGACATTGTGTCTTCATGACAGGAGATAGCGGTGCAGGGTAGAGGGAGGGGCTCACCCAGGCCCTTCCCCTTCCACAGGGACTGGAGCAAAGCCAGAGTCAGAGCAGTTCCCTGGATGCCTGCATTTCAAAGAGTGGGCTCCCAGGTCTTTGTGGAGACAGTGCAGGGTGATGGAAGATTTATATACTCAGAGGGACAGGGAAAGGATTTATAATTGCAAGCTCTCTAAAGTAACTGCTCTACAAGGGATTCAGGGGTGTCTATCGCCCAGTTTGGCTGGAACAAACAGTGCATTCTCCAGGCAGCAGTGAGCTCTCAGGCAGGCACTTATGGGGGACAGAAAAGTGGAAAGGCCTGGGGTATGGTGGCCCTTGGGAGAGTGCTGGTGTAATGCCCAGACTTGGAAACACCTGATGGGCAAACAGCTCTATTGCCCCAGTTTATTTCTGGCCAGGAAGACAGAAACCCTCCAGTTATTATAAGCAGAGGGTAGTGCTGGGAATGGATGATAAGGCTTCGGAAAGGCTGGAGGAACAAACAGAAGGGGATGTTACCCAGAGAGCCAAGGCTGCGTCTGCTCTGTACCTGCATTCCAGCTTCTGGAGACACTACTTCTTCCTCAGAGCAAGAGCCATGCTGCTGCAGGCCCCTCATCCTCATGCCTCTGTTGCGAGTGCAGCCGGGGCCACAGTCCTTGTCACCGTGGGAGCCGTCACCCCCACTGCCACCCCTGGAGCTGCAACCAGCAGCAAAATGGCTTCTCCTTGTCTCCCACCTTGCCGCCTCCTGGGGCTTCCCATTGGCAACACTTGACCAGAAATCAGTTAGAAGGAAGTCTGGGAAATGTCGTCTTCAGACTTCTAGGCCCTGGAAACACCAAGGAGAGCAGGAAAGGCAGGCTTGGAGCTAGGGACCAGCAGAGCACTCTGGCACAGAAACCCCCAACTTAACTCAGTGGCCCTTGGTTTCACTTTGAAATGCTCTAATTCCTCTAGTGGTATAGATGATCTGTACCTGCATGGCCTGTGCATGGTGGGAGCTGCACAGAATGGTGCAGGTGTACTCTGGAAAGCAGGAATGTGAGTCTAAGTGCTGGGACCTTGCAGGGACCATCTGGGCTCCCACATGACAGTGGTGCAAAACTCCAGGTGGATGTGACTGGACTCCTCATGGGGCATGAATCCCTTGTTGGGGTGTGAATTCGGTGGGGGCAGGAAGCTGGTTTATTCCTCCCCAGAAAATCATGTAAGTCTTGAGAATCAATGTTCAGGAAGACAGCCATATTTAAGGACCCAGAGGTTCTTGGCTGCAGAGAAAATGGATTGGCGATTTGGCCAAGGTCAGGCATGGCTCAGGCTAACAGTTTAGTGTAGGGGCCAAAGCTAACTCCAGAAAGCACACAGTGAACAGGGTGTCTGAGACGTCTCCCTGGGCAGAGTTGGTGCTGACACGTGGGTCACAGGGGCATGAAAGAGATGCAGGCAAGAAGGTTCTAGATCAGGGTAGGGAGCTTTGCACTTGGTGGCCACATGGGCTGAGGACTGGGCATGTTCCCCCATGCAGATCTGATCTGTGAATCTTAAGGTGCCTACTGCATGCCTGGCTCTGGGATCTGCTGTGCTGGGAGGGGGTGGAGCCCTCTCTGGAGCACCTGCCTTCCCTGTCCCTTCACCTTTGCCATGTTGAGGCCTTCAGCTCATGACAGGGAGGTGGAGAATGGCAGCTGCCCATCTCTGCTTCCCAGTCTCAGCCCGGTGTCTGCAGAGAGTGGCAAATAGAGGCATGCTGACCCCCTGGGGTGTGACACTTTTTTTCAGGAGGCCTAATCTGGGCTGGCCTAAGACAAAGAGGCATGATGGATGCCCCAGGGGATCCAGGCTACCAGGAGGGTTCTGGGTGGCCCAAGATTTCAATCCCTTTTGGGCTTTGGCTTCAGAAACCTCAACTGCAAAATGGAAGCTAATAATAACACCAAGTCTGGTTTGGAGGACTAAATGGCATATGGCCCTGCTGGGGACTCCACCCGTGGGAGGCATGACCTGAAAGGCATGGGTTGCGTCAGTGGTTCCCATTCTGTTTGCGGGAGACTGGCGTGAACAGAAGTTCTGAACCCCCTGGGCTGTGAGGTGGAGGAGCAGGTGGGCTTTCCCTGCAGAACCTGCCAGCACTGAGCACACGGGAGAGGACTGTGCTCTTTATTCCGGAAGCTGTGGGTGACAGATTTGGCAGAGGCCAGGCAAGCCCAGATGGCAGGAGACCTGGCTGCCAGGCTGAGGAGTGCGGACTTGGAAATGTAAAGGGAAGCCTTCAGGAAGACTCTGTGGAAGACCGGCCTGTTGTTGGCAATTAGAAGGAAAAAATGCACCACAATGCCAGACAAGGGGTGGCCTTTGGGACAGGGCAGAACTCAGGCGGTTGTGGCTGGGTCCCAGGCAGGGGCAGGCAGGATCCTGTGCCTCCTGCTCTCCTCTGTCCTGGCCCTTGACACCCACCAGGCACTAGTAGTTTCCAAAGAAGCCCCAAGGCCCCTGCACGGCCCTGCCCCTGCAGGTGGAAGAGCTCAGAGTTGCCTGCGGCAGGTGGAGCGGAGGAGGAGCCAGCCACGCTGCTCTGCCCCAAGGGGAGGAGGCTATTTTGGCTTCAGAATCAGGCTGGATGGATTCTGTTTCCAGAGGAGCTTCTCCTAGCAGCCTGGAGCTCCATCTGCTCCAGGGAACCGGCTGTGAGCTTCGTCAGGTGGTCCTTGGAACCCAGGCACTCCACAGCTTGGCAGAGGCCTGCTTAGGCCTGAGCCGCTTCTTACCATGTCCTCTGGCCAGGCTTGGAGACCCCAGCCCCACACAGGACCTGGGTGGCATTACGCAGACAGAGCCCTGCCTCATGCATGGTGGCTGGTACCAGGCTGAGAGCTTTACCTCACTTACCCTCACAAAACCCTGGGGGTGGTAAGTTTGATTTTAATCCCATTTTATAAATCTGGAAGCTTCAGTTTCCAGAAGTGACACAACCCTCCTATGGGATGAGACCAGCAAGCAGGGGGCAGGGATTTAGACCTGGGCCATCCCCCACCAGGGTCTCGTGTGGTTGACCAAGGTGCCATCCAGAGCATCAGTGGGGCCAGGAAGTACAGAAAAAAGTGCAGGAAAATGTAGACCTCAGAGGGGGAGTGAGTAAAGGTGGACTTGCATGCTATCTCAGAGAGGGAAACGGACCTTCCCACAGGCCGATTGGCAGTCTGGGTAGGACACCCTGTCCTGAAGTGAGTCCTGCCCTCCCCATGCTGCCATGGATGGCACTTATAGCCTTTGTGCCACTCAAAGGCCCTGCAACTCCCCCTAAAGACCCTAATTCCTCCCCCCAAATCGCACAGGCCAGCGGAGGCTCTTGATGGAGATCTCAGGTGTGCGAAACATCTCTCCCTGGGTCTCCTGCTCCTTCAGCACGAGGTGCTGAGCTCTCCAGGGATGTTCAGGCCATGGTGACCCAGGATGTTCTCTCTAGGACGCGGCCCACCCTGAGCCTTGTGTCCAGGACCCTGCCGAGAAAACAGCGTGGCTTAGCCTCCTGAACATTTTGGTCAAGTAAACTTTACACCAACACGTAAAAGGGTAAAGGAAACATGCCTCTACCCATTCTTGTAATCTTTATTAAACATTTCAGATAGATGTCCTTTTAAAACGGACAACAGGAAGAAGCGTTGGATATACTGCATAGTGAAGGGTCGCCAGAACCTGGAGTCCTCTCTTGAGGGCAGCTGTGAAGGGCTTGGACTCACCCTCAGTCCACCCTTGCTGAATTTCCCTTGGCTTCTGGTGGCTGTGAGGCCCAGCAGACCCTAAGCCCATTCAAGTCTGTCAGGCCCTTCCCAGGTACCCCCACGGACCAGGCATTTGAGGGCTGTGACACATTCTTTGCCTAATTTTTCAGGTGGGGCACCAGCCAGAGGCCTAGCAGGAAGCAGGTGGGTACACTCGGGAGGGGTACCCTCACCATACCCCACTGTCAGAGACCATGGAGGCCTGAAGTGCTGTAGATTCAGGGAGAGTGGACTCATGGCCTCCACCAGGTTGACTACTGCACTGGCTCACCTCCTCCTGGTCAGTTTCCAAAGGAACGAGGTGAAAGCATTTTTATTGTCCTGCTGTCTGGCTCTGAAATTCTGCTTTGAAAAGCTCAATGGCTGTGTAAGTCCCCAGCGTGGAAGGAGGATCCCAGGGGACGGGGTGGGGCCAGACTGCTCTGTAAAGGAGGGACTGGGGGCCCCCTGAGTGTGCAAGGCCAGTCCATTTGCAACATCCACCCTGCTTGAGGACAACGCAGGACCCTCTGTGGAGGAGAGGGCTGCGGTTTATGTCTGGACATTGACAGGTTAGAAGGGACCAAGCTGGGTTGACAGCAGAGGGGCTGTGAGCACACAAGGCTCAGAACCTCGCCAGTGTTTCAGCGTTGGTGGCGGGTGCTTGCTGGCCATCTGGGTGCAGCTGTGCTGGTTGAGTCCCACCTGAAATGCAGCTCTTGTACCAGGCAGGGCCTACAAAGCCGGGACCATTTCTGATGAGATGGCACGAAGCTGCCTTAGGAGCTCTGCAGGGCTGCCACATCCGACATGTTACCCCCAAGCCTGTCCCTGACACCCTCCGGGGTCTGCCTGGCTGATCCCCTAAACGATCTGCCCCTAGGGCTGGAACAGCTTCTTCCCTACTTCCACCAGACCACGAACCCCACGCCGCCCCATGTGGCCCAGCTTCCCACACATACAGGATGACACTCTCCAGGACCTCTTGCATTGCCAGGTCTGTCCTGGCCTTGAGGTGGGCGTCCTGTCACGACTTCTGGAGAGCAGGATCTCACTGGACCCGTTACCCTTCCTGCGGTCCCAGCATGCTTCATTTGATTCCCACCGTGACCGTGACATGAGTGATTTCTATCCCATTTTTTGGACTCCCTAAAACCACTGAATCAGTGTGTGTGAGGCTAGAGGACAAGCTGTCTGTGGGTAGAGTCCAACCTAGTCAGAGCACACGTTCATGGACTGACCAGAAGGTCAGGGCACTCTGGATAAGTGTGTGTTGTCCAGCTGACAGGAATGCCAACTGCTTCTGATTCCCTTCTCACAGGAACAGATAGGACACCAGCTCCAGTTCTCCCGAGCCATGTCAATCTGCTCCACCCAAGACAATGCCCCTGACTTAGCAGCTACAGAGAGGCACCACTTGGTTCATTTCGTGTAATCCCCGATATGTCATATATCTAATTGTGGTAGGGTGCAGACTTGTGAATTAAATGGGGATATGACAGGGACCACCGTTCCTGAACCGCTGGATGTTTTATGGGGCACGAACCTCTGCAAACCTTCCCCTTCCTCATTTGATACTACTTTTTTTTTATACCACTTTTGAGTGACTATCCCGGTCAAGGGGAGGGCAGTCTCAGAGACTTCACCACGGCCCTTCCCTCTTCGAGCTCTTATCCCACAGGCTGAGGACACACGTGGGGGTTCTGCTGACTGCCAGTAGTCTCCACCCTGAGGATACATTTGGGAAGTGGAGATAGACGACCCAGTGGGCCACGGTGAGCCCAACCTGACACCTTGTTCCACATGCTCCTCCCAAAAGGGGCTGTGGCGATGCTGGCATCTCTGCTCACCGATGTCCATTCAGACCTGCATCCAGCAGACCTGCACGGTCTGGATGTATCCCTGTCCCCTGTGCATGGAGGCCCAATTACACACAGCTGGGGATCCCTTTGAGGAAGTCCTGGAGGAGTCACTATTGTCACACTTGCCATGGGCTGTAGGTCCATCCTCACAGGACCAGCTACGCTTCAGTCTGGGTTCTGAGTCTGAAGACTGACTCAAGGCCAGAAACCAGCCACGGGGTCATGACTGGGGGTGGTAGGTGGCTGCTTTCAGCCTCCGGATGATCCAGCCTGAGTATTACTTATTGCACTGTTAAGTCATGCCCTTGCTGATGGCCTACCCGGCCTGCCTCTGTGGATGCTGGGTTCAAGAAACCGCCCTCATGGCTTTCTGTACAGCAGACCCCAGCTGCTCCTCTGACCGGCCACCCACTGAGATAATAGCATCCACCTTACTTCTGATGGTTAAGTGTCACCATCTGTCCTCTTTTCAGTAGAGATCCTGTCACCATCCCTGTTGCTGTTAGGGTTCCCGTGTCAACCTCTGCTTCCTGACCCTCAGAGGATGGCACTGCCAAGCTTCTGGGAAACACACCACTCCCTCACTCGTGCTCTTTGTTATGTTGGTGTATGGAGGTCCATCATGCCCTCCTGGGGTTTCTGACCTTACTTGGAGCCTTGGCCCTGGGCTGTCCCCTCCCAGGTGTTCCGAGAGTCATTCTAGCACAGGGTAGCCCTGTCTCCTTGGGGTCCTGGCAAGGGCATGAAGTTCTGCATCAGAAAGCGTGTGCCCACACTGTTGGGCTCCCCCTAACATCCTCAGGACCCAGCCCCAGGCCCACTCTGTTGGTCTTCGTGGTCCAGCCCAGGCCTGCATCTTCTTTGACCTAAGACCCCTCCCTCCGGTTTCAACACCTGCTACAACGAGGACGAAACTTGAGGACATTATGCTGAGAAGAGCTGGCCACACCACAAAAGGACAAATACTGTGTGATTCCACTTATATGAGGTACCGGGAGCAGTCAAACGGATGGGGACAGAAAGTTAATGGTGGCTGCCAGGGGCTGGGGAACGAGGCAGTGGGAGTTATTGCGTAATGGGGACAGAGTTTCAGTTTGGGGAGATGATAAAGTTTCGGAGATGATGGGGGTGATGGTTGCACAACAGTGTGAAGGTACTTAATGCCACAGAACTGCACATCTAGAAATGGCAAGTTTTGTGTTACGTGAATTTTGACCACAATGAAGAAAAACAAAACCAACTTGCCCTCCCTTAACAGGCCTAGCCCTCCCCAAGTGGACTGCAGCAGGATCTGATCCTTCCCAGCAGTCTGGCGGCCTGGAGGGACAGTGGAAGTAGGTGCTGAAGGAGTGAGCGTTGTCTTGCGAGACACCTGTCATGCTGGAGGCATTGTGTGGTCTCCAAGCAGGCTGGGGGCGGAGGGGTGCACTTCCGCCTGCCAGGGGCAGCGGTCACTTCTGCAGGCCCAGCGTGTACACAGGAACCTGAAGGTCATGTCCTCACCTGCGCCTACCCAGACTCCCCGTCCCACGTCTCAAAGCCCCACCTCTTCTCTGTCGCAGCCCTGCCCTAGCATGGGTCACCCAAGGAGGTCGAGGTCTCCACCATGCCTAGGAGTAACTTCTGAGCTCCACGTGCCCCCTTTCCTTCCCCACACCCTCCCCACAGCCAACTGCCAGAGATTAGGGTTTCCTCGAATGTTCCAGGGAGGCCGTCTGGCTTTCACACTTTGATTTAATTGGTCATCGGTCTTCATCATCCTCTGAGTGGAGCTGAGAGCACCCTCTCCTCCCAGGGCCCGGTCCCTCTCACTTCTCATACATCAGGTTGCGCCAGCCAGTGGGTTTCCTTCCCCTGGAATCCCTCTGGCTCCCTCCCATGAGTCACCTGCTAGCTAGGATGGCCTTTAGTGATCCCAAGAGGAGTCAGCTTCCCGAACACAAGCCCATGAGGACTGAGGAGGGCAGGACGGGGCAGAGGGAGAGAAGGGTCCAGGATGCCACTGCACCCTTCAGGAGCCCTGGGGCCCTCCACAGCTGCCTCTGCTTCAACTACACCAGCGGGTCATTGGTCTTGGGCAGGCCCTCCCCCCCAGGGGGGGGCGCATCCTCTTGGGCAGAGACTTTCCCTGAGAAGAGGACAATTCCTGGGGAGCAGCAAGCTGTGAACTGTGAGCCTCCGAGTCTGCTCTCCACAGGGAGGGGTGGACATCTGGGATCTGAGAAGGGGCAGGCGGAACATCTCACGTCCACTCCCGTTAACAAGTCAGCTGTTCAGTGCTGTTTCCCTTCTGCCGCCGATCCTGATTCAAACCTGACTTGCCATCGCACAGCTGTTACCTTGGGCCACTTGGGGTGAAGGCTTGTCCGAGTCCTCCAGTCCTGCAGCAGTGTCCTCCTCCCCGTCAAGGGCGCCAGGACTCCACTCTGTCCTAGAGCAGGAGGCCGCTTTGTCTTGGGGGAAAGAGAAGGCCCTGCAACCAGACTAGGTCATCCCTGCAGGCCTGAGCTCAGGACTTAAAGTTTAGTTTTCTGCTGTCACCCTCCTGGGATTCCTAAGAAGCTTATCCTTCAACTTGTGTTTGTAAGTGAAGTCGACGGAACCATGGGGCATCCATGGGGCTCCCTTTGCCTGCTTTCTCCCCACCTCCCAGCAGGCATTCTGGGTGCCCCCTCCCAACCCAGTGCCCAGGGACCCAGAGGCCCAGGAGGTCCTGCACATGTACCTCACAGATCAGGCAGGGCCCTCGGCGCCTGTGAGGCTCTGCACACCCCACAGCTATCCCTGGGCCCATGGAGGTGTGATATCATTTAGCCGATAAAACCCCATTCCTGCATGTTGACCAAGGGGCCTGCCCTTCTGTTTGCTGCCTGCCGGCTCTCAGAGTGCCTTTCTCACCATACACACTGAGAAGGGCCTGCAGGCTGCTTACCGTAGCCATGTGTCCCCATCCCTGGCCAGTGATTCTCCACCTTGTTTCTCCCACCTTCCCTCCATCAGGAAGAGGTCAGCCCTTTCCTCTGTGACCAGACCTACGAAAGTGACTCCAGGGGCGGGGATGTGAAACTTGAGCTCAGCAAAGTTTTCTGTGAATTTCCAAGATGGTACATGTGACTGATTTGGGAACACAAGCTGCATCCTGCCTCCAGGCCCGCTTTCTGTAGCTCTTGTGGGCACCAGGTTGGCACCAACACCCCTGGGCCGCTGTCCTGGCCTGGCCTAGACATGCTGTCATGGCCTTGGGTGCCAGGTTAGATGAAGTCTGATTGTCACCTCTCCCCTCATCCTCCCACTCATGGGACTGAGTAAGTTTGAAGTTAATTTACGGTGTTTTTTTTTCTGCTCTGGGTGTGACAAATAAGTCCTGGCCTCAGACACGAGTTCCAGAAACCCAAACAGGGTTGAGCTCTTTCCATCTGCCTGGGGTTCAGGGAGTCCCTAGGATGTCCCTCCCATCCAGTCCTCATATCTCACCCCCCAGCACAGGGGGCTGGAGTGGGAGCTTGAAGGCCCCTGGGACCCATCTGCACCACTTGTTTGGCTGAGAGCTCTGCATGTAAAGCGTCCTTGCAGGCAGCCCTCACAGAGAGAAGGCCATGCCAAGTGGGTATCAAGAAACAGCTGGGTACACGCTCCAGATGACACACAGAGGGTGGGGGGTGCAGCCTCCCCTGCACCCTGGGGGAACCACCTCCCAGATAATCCTTCCTTGGCTCCCCCGGGAGGGATGGGAGAACACAGGATGATTGTCACAGATCATGTGCTGGGAAGAGAGCCACACAGACCTGAGGCCAGGGAGGGGGGTGATGAAAACAGCCCTTTGTCCAGGGCCTCGTCTGCCGCACACTGGGCTTGTGTTTCTTGCTTTGTGACAATTGGGCGAAACGTTAGACTGGGCATCAATTATTCAGATTTCACTGTGAGGTCAGAACACAGCAGCTCCGTCTTGCCCCCACCCAGAGAGAACGAGAATGCCAAGGGAATCCTTCTGGGATGGAGGCAATAGGAATTCAGACTCCTGGGCCAGGTGCCTGAGCCCCACTCTGCCCCTACTTGCACCCTCAGGTCTCAGCTGCCCAACCCCCTCCAGGTCTAACCTTCTCCTGTACTGTCACCCAGTCAAACTGCTGGTCAGGTTTTCCAGGCATTTGGGTGGCACTGAACTCCTGAAGGCATTTCTCCATTTCCTTTCTCTTGTTCTTTCTCTCCCTCTTTCCTTCTCTCTCTCTCTCTCTCTCTCTCTCTCTCTCTCTTTCTTTGACAGGGTTTAGCTTTGTTGCCCAGGCTAGAGTACAGATACCCCTGGGCCCAAGGAGGTGTGATATGATTGTAGTTCACTGCAGCATCAAACTCTTGAGCTCAAGTGATCCTCCCGTCTCAGCCTCCTGAGAAGCTGGGATTACATGTGCAAGCCACAACACGCCTGGCTAATTTTCTAATTTTGTTGTTGTTGTTGTCATTGTTGTATAGACAGGGTCTTGCTGTGCCACCCAGGCTGGAGAGCAGTGGCACCATCATAGCTCACTGCGACATCCTGGCCTCAAGTGATCCTCCTGCCTTGGCCTCTCAAAGTGCTGGGATTATAGGCATGAGTCACCGCACCCAGCCTCATTACTCCATTTTCAGGCAGAAAGTGCAGTCAAGGGATTTTCTGGTGCTCAAGCAGCTTAGTGACACCCTCCACCCCTTGAAATACACACACACACACACACACACACACACACACACACACACACACATACACACACACACGGCGCCTACTACTTATTTCTCTGGCTCTATTTGCTCAGGACTCTGAGCCTGCTCCCTGGCCCTTGCCAGTCTCCCCTCGTGTGCTGATCTCAAGCTTCTCTCAGAGTGTCACTTGCGCGTTGCTGTGGTCTTGGCTGTGGCCCACCGTTTTCCTTTCCAATGTATTTCAAGACACACACATTTCCCTTTAAGCACTGTCTATCCATATCTTGAGATTTTGACAGGTTGTATTTTCACTATCATTCAATTCAAAATTCTTTCTAATTCTCCATGTTATTTCTTCTTTGACCCAAGGAATTTTTAGAAGTATTCTGTTTGATTTCCAAATATTTGGGAGATATCCAGACATCTTTATATGATTTATTTCGACTTTAATTCCACTGTGGTCAGAGGATATTCTTGGTATGATTTCCAGCCCTTTTAAACGTATTGAGACTTGTTTTATGATCCAGCATATGGTCTGCGCATGGAAATAATGTGCTCTCTGCAGTGGGGGATGAAATGTTGTGTAAATGTCGATTAAGTCAAGCTGGCTGATAGTGTTGTTCAAGTCTTCCATATCCTTGCTGATTTTCTGTCTATTGGGTGTTGAAATCTCCCACTGTAATAGTGAGCTTGTCTGTTTCACCTTTCAGTCCTACCGGATTTTGCCTCAAGTACTTTGAAGCTCTCTTATTAAGTGCGTGCACATTTACGATGGCATCGTACTCTGCTTGGGCTGCCATAAGAAAATACCACAGCAGAACTTTATATTCTCATAGTTCTGGAGGCAGGAAGTCCAAGATCAGGGTGACAGCATGGTCAGGTTCTCACTGTGTGTGGCCACATAGTCTTTCCTCAGTTTTTGCATACAAAAAAGAGGAAGGTCTTTTTCTTGCTTTCTCTTCTTTATTTTTTTTGAGTTGGAGTCTCACTCCGTCACCCAGGCTGGAGTGCAGTGGCACGCTCCTGGCCACCCCAGCATCGACCTGCTGGGCTCTGGTGATCCTTCCGCCTCAGCCTTCCAAGTAGCTGGAACTACAGGTGTGTGCTACCACGCCTGGCCAATTTTTTGATTTATTGTAGAGACGAGGTCTCACCATGTTGCTCAGACTGGTCTTGAACCTGTGGGCTCAGACAATCCTCTTTCCTCGATCTCCCAAAGTGCTGGGATTACAGGCTTGAGCCATGGAGCCTGGCCCTTTCTCTTCTTTTAAAGACACTTATCCTTTCAGATGAAGGCCACACTCTTACAACCTATCTAACCTTAATCACTTCTTAAAGGTCCTGTCTTCAAATACAGTCACATTTGGGGGTAGGGCTTCAACATATGAATTTGAAGGGGACACAATTCAATCCATAGCAGATGGTTATGTCTTTTGGATGCATGGATGCTTTTACTAATATGAAATACCCTTCCTTATTTCTAAAGATATTCCTTTTTCTGAAATCTACTTTATTTGATACTAATGAAGCAATTCTTATTATCTATGGTTACATTTGCTCTATTAGTGTTTCTATCATTTTACTATTTATCTCCTTGGAATTTTTATAAAAAGTGTATTTCTTGTAGATAACATGTATTTGAGATGTTTTAAAACTCACTGTGGTCTCTGCCTTTTAGTTTAGTCCTTTTTTAAGTTATTGAAGTAGTTGGCTTTATATTTGCCATCTTGCTATTTGTCTACTTGTTGTCCATCTGTTTTTTCCTCTTTCTCTGATTTGTGTATTTTTAAAAACTCCACTTTAATCTCTGTTGGCTTATTCACTATACCTATTACCTTTATTCTTTTACTAACTGCTTTAAAGTTTACAATGTCCATCATTAGCTTATTAAACAACAGTGTACTTGCTCACACAAGATGGAAAACCTTAAATAATATACTTTTATTTCTCTCTTTCATCCTTTGTTTTTCTATTGCTATCCTTCTATTCTATTGTTATCAGATATATGTAATAAGCTCCATAATACACTGATACATAATACATAGTTCATTTTCTTCTAAATAAATTCTGTATTTGTTTATTTTCATTAACTTCTTTTTCTTCTTGCACTGTCACCCAAACTTCAGTTTGGCTTTATCATAGCTCACTGTAGCCTTAAATTCCTGGGCTCAAGTGATCCTCCTGCCTCAGCCTCCCAAGTAGCTAGTGAAGAAATTCATCGAATGAGAAAAAGCTAACAGGGTTTTTCCCCCTAGCATTTTAAAGATATTCATTTGACTGTCTTCTGCCCTACATTACTTCTAATTATTATTTTTGTTACCTATATATAATGGGCCTTTTAAAAAAATGCACTTTATTTTTTTAGGCTCACAGTAAATGGAGTGGAAGGTACAAGGATTGCCCATCTATTCCCTGTCCCTGTCCCCCTACATGCATAGCCAACCCCACTGTACACATCCCCCTAGAGTGGATATTTGTTAAAATTGACTGGCCTGTATTGACACATCACTGTCACCCAGAGTCTATAGTTTACATTAGTTTTCATTCTGGGTGTCATTCATTGGATATAGACAAATGTAGGATGACATTTATCCACCATGACAGTATATACAGAGGAATTTCACTGCCCTAAAAATCCTCTGTACTTCATCTATCCATACCCCCACCCCCAACTCTTGCAGTCACTAATCTTTGTACTGTCTTCATAATTTTCCCTTTTCCAGAGTGTATACCGTTGGAATCATATAGTCTGTAGCCTTTCTAGATCGACTTCTTTCACTTAGTAATATGCAGTTAAGTTTCCTCAATGTCTTTTCATGGCTTGATAGCTCATTTCTTTTCGGTATTGAATAACATCTTATTGTTTGGATGTATAACATTTTATTTATCTGTTCACCTACGGAATGATATCTTGGTTGTTGCCAAGTTTTGGCAAATTTGAGTAAACCTACTATAAACACTCACATGTAGGTTATTGCGAGAACCTAAAATTTCAATTTATTTGTGTAAATGCCAAGAAATACATTGCTGGATCATATGGTAAAAGTATGTTTAATTTTCTAAGAAAATCGCAGGCTGTCTTCCGCAGTGGACAGACCATGTTGCATTCCCACCAGCAATGAATGGGAGTTCCTGTTGCTCCACATACTCAACAGTGTTTGGTGTTGTCAGTGTTCTGGATTTTGGCCATTCTGATGGGTGTGCCATGGTATCTCACTGTTGTTACAAGTAGCATTTCCCTGGTGACATAGGAAGTGGACTCTTCATATGCTTATTTGCCATCTGAATATCTCCTTTGGTGGAGACATAATGTGCCTTTTATTGTTGGCTGATTTTGAGAGTTTCTCTTTACCACATTGAATTTTAGCAATTTTAATATAATACTCTTTGCCATAATTTTCTTTGTGTTGATTCTACTTTGGCTTCATTGTGTTCTTTAGAACTGTGTGTTTATATTTTCATCAGTTGTCAAGCATTTTCAGTCATTATTTCCTCACACATTTTCTCTGTTCATGACTTCTGTCAGGACTCCAATCAGAGATCACTTACACACATTGACACTGCCCACAGGCTCATTTTTTTCCAGCGGTTTTTCTCTCAGTGCTTTAGTTCGAATAGTTCTGGTGCTCTGTCTTCAACTTTACTGCCTTTTCTTCTGCCATGTCTCATCTTCTTTCAAATCCATTCAGTAATTGTTTAGACTTATATAATTTTAAAAATTAACATACAATACAATAAACGTATTTTTTTGGCATACCAGCAAAATGGACAAACTGATCCTAAAATTCAGAGGAAACTATAAGAGACCCAAAGTAGCCAACACATTCTCCTTAAAGAGCAAAGTTGGGGATTCAGAATTCCAAGTTTCAAAACTTACCATAAAGCTACAGTAACCAACACTAGGTGGATGTGGAATAGTGATATAGATCAATGTAATAGAATGGAGAATCCACAAATAAACCCACACATGTATGGACAATAGATTTTTAATAAGGATGCCAAAGCAATTCAATGAGAGAAACAATAGTCTTTTCAATAAGTGGTGCTGGGACAGCTGGATACCCACATGAACATTTCATATAAATTGAATCATATAATATGTGATTATATTATAATCACATAGTATAGTGGACCCTTAGCTCATATAGTTACAAAATTTTACCAATATTAACTAAATTTTGTAACTAAATTACCAAATTAACTATGCTTCGAAAACCTAAATGTAAGAGCCAAAACCATAAAGTCTTTCAAAGAAAACATAGACATAAATCTCCAACATCTTGAAATAGGCAATGATTTCTTAGATATAACACCTAAAGAACAAGTGACAAAAGAAAAATAGATCAATTTAACTGGATCAACATTTAAAACATGTGTTTTAAAGAACACTGTCACAAAGTGAAAAGACAGCCCGTGAAACGCCAGAAAATAATTATAAATCATATTTCACTAGCATGAAGTATCTAAAATTTACACACACACACACACACACACACACACACACATATACACACATATACACAAACGTATCTTATAGCACAATTTAAAAAAATAAATTATCAGCAAAGGAGGTGAATAGACATTTCTCAAAAAAAAAGATATATAAATGATCAATAAGAACATGAAAATATTCTCAACAGCATTACTCATCAGGAAAACGCAAGTCAAAATGGCAGTGAGGCACCACTGCACACCCACCAGAGTGGCTATAATCAAATATCTCAGACAGATAGGAGCAAGTGGTGGCAAAGATGTATAAAGGTTCTACAAGTTAGAATGTTTATCCACTGCTGGTGGAGATGTTAAATGATGCAAGCTGCTTTAGAATATAGGATAGCAATTCCTTAAACAGTTAAACAGTTACCACATCACCCAGCAATTCTACTCCCAGAGAAATAAAAATATATGTCCACCCCAAAGCTTGCACACTAATGTTTATAGCAGTGTTATTCAAATAAACAAAAATGAAAACAACTCGAGTGTCCACCAACTAATGAATGGATAAACAAAAATGCGGTATAGCCATACAATGTGTTATCATTCAGCCATAAAAAGGAAAGAAATACTAAAACATGTGACAACAGAGATAAGTCTTGAAACATTTTTGCTAAGCAAAAAAAACTAGACACAGAGGGCCACATATTGTACAGTTCCATTTATGTGAAATGTCCAGAATAGATAAATCCATAGAGACAGAAAGCAAATTGGTGGTTTCCAGAAGCTGGAGGAAGGAGAGTCACTGCCAATGGGTGTGAAGGTTTTTGGGGGGAACTGATGAAAATGTTCTGGAAGTAGATAGTGATGATGTGTGCACATCTTGTGAGTATACTGAAAAACAAAGTGCACTGTACACTATAGAATTATTTTATGGTATATGAATTATATATCAGTTTTAAAAATATTTTAACAAATCAATTGGCCTTATTTGTGTTGGTCTGTTTCTGATTCTTTAATCTATTTCTTTGATCTGCATGCCCAACCCTTCACAAATACCATACTGTCTTCATTATTGCTGCTATACGGTAAGTCTTAAAATAGGGCAGTGTGGATCATTGGGCTCTAGTCTTCTTTTCTAAAACTCTTTATAGCTTTTTGGGCTTCTTTACCTTCCTATATATGTTTTAGGAAATTATATTGTCCATGTATATAAAAACAAACTCTTTTTGGGATTTTGATTAAAATTGTGTTGAAATTAGAAATCAGTTTGGGGAAAATTATGTACTACACATAATTATTTTAATTCTTCTATTTTTTTAGATTCAATTGTATTCATTCTTTTTAACACGTTTAAGTCATCCACATGATTCAAAATCCTGAAAGTATAACAGCAAAGACATTGAAGTCTCCCTTCCTTCCCAGTCTCTCAACCACCCAGTTTTCCAACAAAGAATAGTGTTGGCCTTTTCTTGGGCAAAACTGCAGTTGTATTTTATGTATATCTCATGTTCTCCCGCCTACCTTTTTTCTCTACATGTAAGTTTTCACTCTATTCACTATAAGTAATATCTCAGTATAGTTTAAATTGCATCTCTCATTATAAATGAGGTTGATTATGCTTTCCGATGTCTTAAGAGACATTTGTATTAAATTTTAATTCCTAGTTGTACATTGGTAGTGAATAGAAATACAATTGATTTTTACATGCTAACCTTTTATCCTGAAACTCCGTAAAACTCATTGATTAATTCTAAAAAAACCTTTTCTGTAGTTTCATTCGAATTTTCTACATAGACAGCTACCTGTGAATAGGAACAGCTTAATTTATTCTTATAAAATCTATGTACTTTTCTTTCTTTCTCTGTTTTTTTTTTTTGCCTAATTGCAAAAAATTGCTAATGCTTCCAATACAATGTTGAACAGGAATGATGAGACCAGAAAACTGTGCCCTGTTCCTGACCTTAGGGAGATACATTCAGTGCTTTACTACTAAGTGTGATGATAGCTGTGAGTTTCTACAGAGGCCCTTGATAATGTTAAGTCTCTTACTTTTCCTAGTTTGTGCAAGTTTTTTTTTTTTTTTTTTTTTTTTTTTTACTATAAATGAGTTTTTAAATTTTCAATACTTCCTGCATCAATTGATATTACCATATGGCTTTTCTTCTTTAATATGTTAACGTGGTGAATCATGTTGATAATTTTCAAATATTGAATCAGCCTCATGTTCCTGAGACCATCCCCACCTAGACATAATGTATTTTTAAAAAATGTTTCTGGATTATTTTGAGAATGTTTTGTTGAGGCTGTTTTTTTCTATGAGGGGATCCCCCTCAAATAGAATTTATTTATAAAAAGTAATCTATTCCTACATGCTAAAACTTCTTACGTGTTCTTAGTGAATTGTTCTGATGATTACCTTTTCTGATATTTATATATCCACCCTAATCTGTTTCTATATTATATCACTTTGCATCTTTTTACTTTTTTTTTTTTAATTTTGAGTCGGAGTCTCACTCTGCGGCCAAGGCTGGAGTGCAGTGGCACACTCATGACCACCATAGCCTCAATCTGTTGGGCTCAGGCCATCCTTCTGCCTCAGCCTCCTGAATAGCTGGGACTACAGGTGCCTGCCACTATGCCTAATTTTTTGGTGTATTGTAGAGAGAGGGTCTTGCCAAGTTGCCGAAGCTAGTCTTGGACCCCTGAGCTCAGGCAATTCTCTCACCTCCACCTCCCAAAGTGCTGGGATTACAGGTATGAGACCCCAGGCCCAGCAACATCCTTTTACTTTTACCTTTATCTTATCTATATAATCATATTTAAAGTGGGTTTCTTATATAATTGGTTCTTGCTTTTTAAAATTCCATTCTAATAATCTCTTTCCTTTCATTTGTATGTTTAGACCATTTACATTTAATGCAATTTTTGATAATTTGGGGTTTGGGTCTACCATTTTCTTATTTGGTTTCTGTTTGTTCCCTTTATTTTTTGTTCTGGTATTTTCTCTTCATTTGGATTATTTGAATATTTTTAATATTCCATTTTTATTTAATTCTCATTTTTTAAACTATATCTCCTTGTACTTTTTATGTGGTTGCATTATGGATTACAGTACACAAAATGATATGTTGCAATATAATGCAAAATATTATAAAAATTATCTTTTGGAGGATGAGCGCTTCCCCTGCTAGGTAAGTACTCAGGAACCTATTGGCATCAGGGTACCAGCTAGCATTGTCGTGAGAGGCTGCATTTGATTTCAGTGAATTTTTTTTTTTTTTACATTCTTTCAACATGTTTGCCCATTTTATGATGGGTGATTTACGAGTATACCTTTCCACCCACACCACACTGAGTGTTCAGCAGTTTTTGACCAAAAAAGGAATGACCTCCGTTTCCCACCCTCCGTATTCACCTGATCTCACCCCGAGTGACTTTTTGTTTTCCCAGATGATAAAGTTCCTCAAATGGAAACGTTTTGCTGATGTGAAAGAAGTGAAACAAAAAATGGCAGAAGCACTAAAAGGCATCCAAATTGACAAGTTCAATAACTGTTTTGAGCAGTGAAAAAAGCATCTTGATAGGTGTATTGCATTAAACAGAGAGTACTTTGAGGATGACTGAAGTTTAAACATGCTAGAATAAATATACAATAAATAAATTCCATTTTAGGGTGTCCTCCCCCTTGTGCATTCTTAACTTTTCACAATCTACATAGAACATTTTACCATTTCAAGTGGAATTTTAAAATCTTACCATCATACTTTGCCCTCCTCACTTTATTCTGTAGTTGACACAGATATTACATCTTCCTGCACTGGAATTCCCAACTTTTATACTTTGTACATTAAATGGTCACACAGATTTTAGAGAATTTAAGGAGATCAAAGAGGTGTATTCTATGTACCCAAATATTTGTCATTTATGCTATTCTTTTTTAATTTCAGATATTTCTTGTTTTCTTTAGGCATCATTTTCCTCCCATCCAAAAAAAAAAAAAATTCCATTAGATTTTTATTTTTCAATGGGTCTACTTTCAATACATTTTCTTAATTTTCCTTCATCTTACAATGTCTTTTTACCACCTTCACTCCTAGAGGATATTTTTATTGGACACAGAATTTTTGGCAGATCGTTTTGGGTTTGGTTTGGTTTTGTCTTAGTACTTTAAAAGTGTCGCACCACTTCCTTCTGTCTCTCACGGTTTCTGATGAGAAATCTGCCGCCATACAAATCTTTGTGCCCCTGCTTCATGTGTAATTTTTATTTAGCTGCTTTCAAGATCTCTTTCTTGGTCTTGATAATGTCTTCCAGCAAATCTGGGAAGTTCTTAACCAGCATTTCTTCAAATATTATATCAGCATCATAGCCTTCTTCTTCTCCTTCCATGACTCAACGATACAAAAGTTAGTTCTTTTGGGGTTATCCTGCAGGCTCCTGATGCTCTGGTCATCTTTTTTTTTTTCCACTCTGCTATTCAGATCAGTTTATTTCTGTTGCTCCAAGTTCAAGTTGACTGACTCCTCTGTTCTCAGGTCTAGTATTATACCCATCCAGTGAATTTTTAATTTTACTTTTTGCAGCTTTCAGTCATAAAATTTTCATTTGGTTCTTGTTTATACTTTATATTTCTTTGCTAAGATTTTCAATCCTTCCTTTTATCTCAAGAGTTCCCCCTTGCTACAGCATGGTTACAATAGCCACTTCAAGTCTTTAATAGTTTCAACATTTATGTCATTTCGGGATTGGTAACTTTTGATTACTTTTCTTTTACGGGGGTCTGAGATTTTTCGGACTCTTCAAATGCAAGGCATTTTGGGTTGTATCCTGGACACTTTTAATATGCTGTTATAAGACTCTGTTCTTGTTTAAATCCTAAAGAGAATGTTGATATTTTTGTTCTAACAGACGATTGACCTGGTTAGGCTCAGGCTATAGGTTCTGATCCATCATCCATGGGCCATGGTTCCCATGTCAATTCTGTTTTCAAAGGCTTTGCATTTCTTTGAATTATTTGAATCCTTTGAATCTCCCCCTGAGTATGCATCCTCCATGGGCTTGTCTGGGACCTGGGGTGGTGATCTACTTTTAAACTCAATTCTCAAAGCCTGTGGATGCTGTTTAGGAACAGATCTGTGCATAGAGAGATCAGAGGTGAGCCCAGGAATTCACACAAAGCTCTGCGGGATTACCTTTCTTGAGATCCTTTCATTCCATTATCTCCAGCCCTCTGGAGCCTCCTTTTCTCATGTTGTGGCCAGAAAGCCAGAGCTTTAGTTTCTCACTGTGCCCCCACGTCCCACAAGAGTGACTGCCTCCAGGGTCAACCTGTGGGAGAACACAGGGAGAGAAAAACTGTGAGACTTTGTCTCATACTCTTCTAGTGAGATACCAGGATCCTCATCCATGAGAGTTTTAGCCACCTTCCCAACAGCTTCTTCTGTTGACAGCACTGCTGCTGTGGGATTGCTTGGGGTCAGGGAGGCAGAGAAAGATAACCAGGGTGTTCTCCTTACCCCGACCTTCCTACTGGAAGCAGGAAGAGAAGGCTTCTCCTGGAGCTCTTTTTGTCCACACACATTGTATCTTCTCAGGTTTTGGGGCCTTTGAGTCCAGGCTGGACAACACTGGAGGAAGAGTAAATAGGACATGCACCACTGATCTGGTGGCACTTCAGCTTCTGACCTCATCCCCTCATTTGCCTACCATTTCTTTTTCAGAGTCTTCAGCTGCTCCACGCCTTCTGCCCAGGAATGATAGTTTCAGTCATGGAGAGACAGAGTGAAATGTGTTTATTCCATCTTGTCCAGATAAGGAACCTCCACCCAGTGAATTATCTAAGTTTCAGATATTATTTTTTTTAGTTCTAGAGCTTCTGTTTCTTTATTTTTATGGTTTTAATGTCTTCCCTCATTATGTTTGTATTTTTCTTTAAATCCTTGAATATATATATTTATAATAGTTATTCTTGGCTGGGCACAGCAGCTCACCTATAATCCCGGCACTTTGGGAGGACAAGGTGGGAGGATCACGTGAGCCCAGGAATTCGACATCAGCCTAGGCAACATAGCAAGACCTCGTCTCTACAAATAAAAACAAAAATAAAAATAAATAGCCAGGCGTGGTGGCACATGCCTGTAGTCCCAGCTACTTGGGAGGCTGAGATGGGAGGATTGCCTGAGCTCAGGAGATCGCAGCTGCGATAAGCCGTGATTGTGCCACTGCACTCTAGCCTGGGTGACAGAGTGAGACCCTGACTCAAAATAATAATAATAGTTGCTTTAAAGCCAGTGACTGCTAATTCTATCTCTTCTGTAATTTTGGTCTGTTACTGTTGATTCTTTTTTTTTTTTGGTTTGGGGTTATAATTTCCCACCTTTTCTTATGTCTAATACTTTCTATGGAATGCTGGACTTCAGGATATTATATTGTTGAATGTCTGGATTTTGTTGTCTTCCTTTTGAAGGTATTGTGTTTTGTTCTGATGGGCAATTAATTCCTTTGTACATAGCTTGAAACTTTCAAGACATGTTTTAAAACTTTATTAGGAACTGATCTGAGGTCAATTTTTATTGACAATTGTTATGTACAATTTATTTATTTCTGTAATCTCGAAGTACAGTCATCCATCACTTAACAAGGATAACAACAGGGATAAGTTCTGAGAAATGCATTTTTGGGTAATATTGTTGCTGTATGAATATTATAGAATATACTTGCACAAACCTCGAAGGTATAGCCTACTTACTACACAGCTAGGATCTACAGAATAACCTATTGCTCTGGGCTACAAATCTGTACAGCACGTGACTGTACTAAATTCTGCAGGCAGTGGTAATACAAGTAATACAATGGGATGTACTTGTGTATCTACACATATCTCAATAAAGAAAAGGTCACACAGCTACAATGTTACCAGGCGATAGGAATTTGTCAGCTCTATGAAAATCTCATGAGACCACTGTTGTATATGTGGTTCATCTTTGACTAAAATGTCATTATGCAGTGCAAGTACTCCTCACTATAGCCAGTCAGAGTTTGAGTGTCTTCCAACCCTGGGGACCCTCAATGGCTGCAGTTGCCTGCACCTCGCTTTGTTGTTTGCTCAGCTCCGTGGAGTCTTGCCCTCTACAGGAACACATCCAAAGACTCGAGGACTTGTGACTCTCCCTTTCTGCCTGGATGCCTCCTGTTCAGTTCTCTGCCCACCAATTCCAGCTTCCTCAGCCTCCCCAAACTCCAGTCCCTTGTTTCCTCAGCTTGGGGAGACCACTGTTCTCTGCTGTTCTCACCCTCTCTGCACCAGGGCCCAGAAATGCCTGCAGGTGAGGAGCCAAGTGGGCTCACACTGTCTCCTTGGCTTCTCTGATGGATCACAGTCCTGCACCACCTCTTGTTCAGTGTCTGAAAATAGTTGCTTCATCTATTTTATCCAGTTTTCAGCTTGTTTGCAGCAGGAACTGCTGCCAATAGCTCTATCCTGACTGAAACTGAAAGTCTGCTTATTTTAAATAGAATTATTTAATTATCGGACACCCTTGACACCATGTAGACAGAGTTCCAAGCAGCTTTTTAAAAATGTTACCTGACCTAGGAGGTAGTCTCAGAAATTTAACTGGAACAAGGTTTTTGCAGCTAGATTGCATTTTCAGAGAAATTTCTGATACACTCCCATGAAAGTGTCTTAGAAGATCCAGGGAAGCTGTTTATTAGAAAAAGGCGGTCGGTCATACTCTAAGAAACAGCTCTGTGCTAATATTTGCAAAGGGGTTTAAAAACAACTTGTACTCCTTATCATTGTTGCAAAAGTGATCCTTATTTATCATTGAAAATTTAAACTATAATGGCAAGCCCCTTCCCCAAGATTCACCTGTAATCCCCCTCATTTAGTGACTGTCACTCTTTTTGTTGAAGTGACTAAACAAGTACACTATTATTGATCTACACACAATTAGTTTGATTTGAACATTAACTCACAGTGTGTGACTTGTGCAAATGATATTTTTGAGTCTTTCTGATAGGATAGATCTGATGGAAGAATTCGGGTGGAGTGTGTAAATGGTGCAAATTTGCAGGCAGGTGATTTGCTGCACTGACCTGAAGTGAGCTGGTTGCTGCATCTGTGGTGGCTGAATGCATGTGAGGATGGATGAGTTGACTGAGAAGCTACCAAGGGCTGTGGTTGCTGATGTGGCAGGGGAGTGTCCCTTGTTTCCCCCGGGCTTGCGGTGAGGCACAGAGAGAATCAATCCATAACCGTATCAGTCCCTCCCCATCCCCAGCCCCCACGAGGCAGAATGGCAGACAGGGACACTTAAGGACCATCTGTCCCAATAGTACATAGACTTCTTCTGAATTCACTCATCTGCGATATGTTTATATTCATTGCATTTAAAGAAGAATGATGTGAAGCAGGTTAAAATAAAAGACACCAATTCAAGAAAGCTATATTCCACAGATAATTGTTTAAAGGCAAGTAATACGAAGACAGGATAATTGTACTAAGAAACTGTAGACAAAGGCTGTGAATAAGCTTAATTATTTAAATTTGGCCTTCTTGGAAGTGAGGGGGAAAAAAAAGCAAGTATAAGAAAGCACTTGCTATCTAACACGGCTCCACAATTCCTTATCAGAAACCCTTGGGGGTGGATGCTTTTCTGAATTCAGAACATTTGGATTTCAGACCAGTGATAATATGCTTATACTGTGTATATTAAGTAACAGCCCAACAGGATCCGGTGGCAACTCATTACCAAGCATATTTCTATTTCGGCAGTGAAATATGTAAATATTCACATTAAGACTTTAACTCTCCTTCTATCTAACCAGGTCAGGTTTGCCACTAACTTACGGAAAAAGTCTTGGTTTTCAGAAATATTTAGATTCGGAACTGTGCATTAGAGACTGCAGGCCTGTAATGTAAGCTGTTAATTAATCTCTAGGGAGGGAGAAATGTTTTCCTACTTCAGAAATCTAATACCATGTGGACCTTAAAGATATTGCACAACAGAATGGGCAGGTTCTCCAGTGGATGGTTTACAAAAAAATGCATTGTGTCAATAAAATCTACCAAACTCTATTGGATGAGCATCTGGCCAGATGCCAGGGCCCCAGGAGGGCAGGAGAGGGCAGGACACAGCCCTGGATGAGGAATGACCTCCGCCCTCTAGGTACACACTGTGGGTGGCATGCTGACGCGAGGAGGAGGTGGAGACCAAGTCCTGGGAGGAGGCCAGGGACAGAATCCAGGAGGCTTCCCAGGGGCTGGGCTGGGTATAGGGTGTTTGTTTGGCTGCAAGTAACAAAGGCCCAGGCTCAAGCTGGATGGAGCAGTTGAGGACAAAGGACCTCCTAGCAGGAAGCACAAGGCAGGGGGCAGCAGGCACCCTACACTAGGCTACAGTGTGTCTTCCAGAGTATGGCCTTCATTAGGGTGTGGCCTCACCCTTGCTTGGTAAAAGATGTGACATCCTGACATGGCAAAAGTCCAGTGGAACATGCTAGACCACTTCTTCTGTGGGTCTATTTGAGAGGAAGTCTTACCCAGGAATTCCCAGCAGATGGTTGCTCATGTCTCATTGGCAGGACAGGGTCCTCAGCCCTTCAGCAAGGGGGTGAGAGTTGATGGGCTCACCATGGTGGGCCAGGACCCCTTCCTGAGTTATGGGTGGGGTAGAGGGAGGACTCCAATCGTGACAAAAGGGGGTCACAGCTGATGGGCCAGCCACCATCAAGCTCACCAGGACAGATAGAGGGGAGGTCACCCCTAAGACCCTGGGGTAGGATTGCAAGGGTGATGCCTATCAAGAGAAGTCACTGGACCTTGAGCTCGAGGGGTGAGAGGTTCACTGAGTAAGTTGGTGGAGTCTGTTCCTATAGCATGGAGGGCCTCCGGGACGTAGGGTGGGTCTGGCATGAATGCGAGGCGGGGTGAGGGGCTCAGGCAATGATGCAAGGGACAGACCGGCACCCTTCAGGGCTGGAGGGCAGAGCACAGACAAAAGCCTCCCTGCTCTCATTCTGCACCGGGAGACAAGTTGTGCTTCAGTGCTGCACACGCACACCGCTGTCGTCTCCAGATGGGTGGGTTGTTTCCTTCACACCAAGCAGCTCAGTTCTCCCGTTCTGTGCAGGCACCAAATGGGTGTCCTACAGTTTAACTCAATTCTGACACAATCTGCCTCGATAGCATCAGACTGGGACCAGGTCAGATGACAGCCGCAAGTCCAGTCTGCCACCTGTACTTCTAACCAGCAGGTTGTGCATCAGGGTGATTCCCACTGCTCCCTCCTCGGGTTGGATCACTTATAGAAATGGCCCACAGAACTCAGAAACACAAATGCTTATCAGTTTATTATAAAGGATGTTGCAAAAGACAGACGCAGAGACGCGTAGGACCCGTCATGTGGGAAGGGGCCAGGAGCTTCCGTGCCTCTCTGGGTGCCTCACTCTCCAGGCCCCTCCATGTGCTCAGCAACCGGCAGCTCCCCGAGCCCCGCCTCTTGGGTGTTTATGGAGGGCTCCACTCCACGGGCATGGCTGATTACAACATTGGCCGTGGTGATCACACTCAGCCCTCAGCCCCTCTTCCCTCTGGTAGGTAGGTTGGGGTGACAAGGCTGAAAACTCCAACCCTCCTGTCATGTGGTTGGTTCCCCTGGCAACAGGCCCCCATCTTGAGACTGTCCAGGAGGCCCAGCTCTGGCATCTCATTAGCACACAAAAAGATATTCTTATCACTTTGGAGATTCCTTGGGTTTTAGAAGCTCTGTGACAAGAAAAGGGGTGGAAGCAGGGACTACTAGGAAAGCTATACTTCTTATTAAGTCACAACATCACCCGGTCCCAGTGTGGGAAAGTGATGGCTAAGCCAGATGCACTGCTGATGAAATACCTTCTGTTCTTTTCCCTTGACATCTACATCTTCACAAGGTCCTAGAATGCCAGGCTCAAATGCAGCATCCTGGGGTCTTTGATACTCTGCTCAGGGAAGTGTCCCCAGCCCCACCGGCTCCCTCACTCCCACTCCCTGTCCCTACTCCCTACCTCTCCCACAGACACACCAGCCCGGCCCCCAAGGGGATGGGGGGAGGGGGAGCATGTCACCGAAATCCACTGCCACTTGTGACCCAGGGCCCACGGGTGTACACGCTTACAGGGAAGAGGCCTGGGGAGGCCCACAAGGACCAGGTGTGGGTGCCTGGCTGGGAAATTCTGGTCCCTGTGACCTGCTGTGTGACCTAGAAGGGGATGCCCTGGGTGGACACGTCCCCTGGGCCGATAGACGCCTCCTCTTGCTGGCTCTGAGGGTGACCCTGGCCTTCATTCAGGGGGTGGCAGGGGATCGCAGGGAATGAAGGGAGAGAGGCCGCTAGCAGGGCACCCAGGGTCTGGCCTGGGCCAGGAGGAGCAAGAGGGGGCCTCTCAGGAAAAAAGCAGACATACTTTCTTTACATATTAGGGTGGGATCTTTGCAAGTCTTCTTAAAAAGGGCCATACGGCCGAGCATGGTGGCTCAAGCCTGTAATCCCAGCACTTTGGGAGGCCAAGGCGAGAGGATTGCCTAAGTCCAGGGGTTCGAGACCAGCCTGGGCAACTTGGCTGAGACCTCGTCTCTACAATAAATCAAGAAAAACTAGCTGGACATGGTGGTTCATGCCTGTGGTTCCAGCTACTTGGAAGGCTGAGGCGAAAGGATCACCTGAGCCCAGCAGGTCAAGGCTGCGGTAGCCATGAGCGAGGTACTGCACTCCACCTTGGGCAACAGAGTGAGAGTCTGACTCAACAACAAAAAAAGCACCATAGGTTAGGCGTGATGGCCCACGCCTATAATCCAGCATGTTGGGAGACGGAGGTGGGGGTACTGCTTGAGTCCAGGAGTTTGAGACCAGCCTAAGGCATAGAGGTGAGACCTCATCTCCATGAAAAATTAAAAAATTAGCCAGGCATGGTGGCGCATGACTGTAGTCCCAGCGCCTCAGGAGGCAGAAGGATTGCCTTAGCCTAGGAGGTAGAGGCTGCGGTGAGGTGTGATCATGCCACTGCACTCCAGCCTGGCTGACAGAGTGAGGCCCCAACTTAAATAAATGCATAAATAAAAATAAAAGGCATCATATCACACTGTGCAAAGAGTGTCTCATGAGAGGCAACTATCCCGACACTCCAGACACACATTGTCCAAGAGTTTGGAATGCTCGACCAGGGAGGACCTTCTGCATCTCTGCTTGGGATGGCTGTTGTAGGTTGGCTTTTAGTTTGTGAGAGCCTCAGACATGTCTGGGGCTTACAGGGAGGAGTCTGCGGTGTGAGCAGAGAATTCCTACTGTTTCTGTTCAGCTGTGAAAGTTGCAGTTCCGAAGGTCCAACCCCCGGGCGGCTGGAAGCCCTGAGTTCAAGGACGCTCTTTCCTCCTCACTGCTGCATTGGCCGAAGTCAAGGCCCTGAGTCACAGCCATCAACTGGATGAGAAAGGGAGAATGTGGGTGCCCTGAGCAGGTCTGGGCTGGCTCTGCCCTGCAGGTGTGCCCATGACTGATGTTCCCCGGGGCCCAGCTCCATGCTGTGGGCCAGAGGCTCCTTAACACAGAGAAGGCTGAACTCAAAGACCCTCCCACAAGGAAAGGGCTGGTGACAGAGACAAGAGGACCAGGCTCAGGATGCAGTTAGGGCCTGATGACCTCCCCTGGTGTCCTATAACTCTGTTTGTTCATCCCCCCAGGGTTCCTGAGCCCCACCTGGCTTGGATCCTGCTATGGGGGTCAGATGCAAGGACGCAGCATCCTGACCAGGAGGAAGGCGGCGGGCATACCCGGCGGCCTGCTGCCCACCCTCTGCCATCACATGTCTGCCCACCAGGCGGAGGCCTACAATGCGGCTTTGTGCGCAGCTGGCTCTGAGCACACGCAGAGTGTCTGGGGCGGTCCTAGCTGGCCAGCAGTGCCAGCTCAGGAAGCCTGAGATGCCAGGCTGGGAGAGAGGATCCACCCTACCCAACCCTTCCAGGGCCTGGGGCCAGGCGCTCTCCAGGAAACACCTGGGCTGGCCAGGCTGCTTCAGGGGACCCCTGGGACCCGTGGCATTTGTGTCTGGGGAGCAGAAAAACTTCCAAAAAGGGCTGGCCATCAGTTCCCTACTAGCAGGGCCTGTGGGCACCCAGGGACCACCTGGCTACTTGACTGGACCAACCCAGCCTTCCCGACAAACCTCCCGGTCCCTGGTGACACAAGAAAAAGAGGGCAGCCATGCCAATTTTTATCAGGCTGAATGTTTCTATTTTCTTCATATGAGTTTTTGGAAAATGTTAAAATATCCTTTTTAATGAAATGCTTATAGTAGATAGAGACTGTGTTTGTGACAACACCCTTAATCGGTAAAATTAAAAGCCAGCCATTCTATTTTCATCCCTTATTAAAGTTTGACTCTGAAAGCCCCAAGACATTGACCCTGCAGCACAGACTTCGCTGGCCAGGAGCCTTGTGCAGGAGCAGCTGGGCAGCTGGTGGAGCAGTTGGTGGGCAGTTGGGCGGGTGGGGGTCTGTCTGGAGGGCTCTGGGTGTAAGAGGCCCCAGAGTCTCCCAGAGCTGGGTGGGAAGGAGCTCCCCTGAGAGGGACCTCCTCCTCTCTGGGCCAGGGACAGTGTTGACTCTCCCTCCCCTTCCCCTGCCCTCACCCACCCACCCCCAGGACGCTTACCTGTGTAGCCTCGCAAGGCTCCCTCCAGCCTGAGTGGGAAAGGGTCTAAGCCAGGCCAGCATCGGGGTCTCTGGTATCCAACCTGGCTCTCAGGAACACTCGCAGTGGTGCTGGGCAGGAAGTCCCCGCCTCAGTTGTTCCTGTGGCAGAGGAGGGTGGTGTCCGTGAACTTTTCACAAAGTCCTCCCTCTGCAGTTGTTGTTGCAAACAGAACATTTAGCAGGAAGAAACAGATTTCTCGCCAGGATCAGAGAAAAACAACTGTCCTTTAGGAAGCAGGGACTGTCCCGGGCCTCGTGGGGGTGGTCACTCTGTGTGGGCAGAAGAGGACAGCCCAACTGCCAGGCTTCCCAGCTGCAAGATCCCTCTGGGACCCTGCAGTCCCATGGGTCCATGGGGTCTTCCTACAGCCAAGCCCACCAGGAGATCACACCAGCTCTCAACTGGTCCCCAGGGGACGAGGCTTCTGGTGAGGGGGGCTAGCAGGAAAACTGCTTCTGTTCATGGAAGTGTTTAAGAAACACATTCAGGGAAGGTCTGTCTTGGCTCTTCTACTCAATGACACAGTAATGTGTCCAACTTAATTTAAGACATTTTCATTTCCTTTTTGCATTGGATTTGCATTGAGTTTTTGTTTTTGT
>CAUYQG010054562.1:0-22241 GCA_963574415.1 Tarsius wallacei | reverse complement strand
CGCCCGGCTCATTTTTTGATGTATTGTAGAGATGAGGTCTCGCCAAGTTGCCCAGGTGGGTCTCGAACCCGCGGGCTCAGGCAATCCACTCACCTCAGCCTCCCAAGGCATGGGATTACAGGCTGAGCCACCGAGCCCGGCTTATATGACACTCTTATTGGTCAAATTAAAATAAATAAATTTCTTAAAATTAAAAGAGCCTGCTTTTGATGTCTAAATGTATGGTTTACCCCAAGTTCTTGTTGTTGTTAATGTTCTCTAACATAATTGCATCTTGGTCAAAGGAGGTGTTTCTGTGATGCCAATCCTCGAATGTTGGTGGGAATAGCTCTGTAATCTAGGAGATGGTCAGTTTTCAAAGGCATTCCATACGCTCTTGAAGAGGATGCATTTTCTCTAATTTTGAGTTATAATGTTGTCTCTCTCCCTCTCTCTTTCTCTCTGTCTCTCTCCCTCTCTCTCTCTCTCTCACACACACACACGTTTGTTAAACTTTGTAAATGTGTTCTTCAAATCTTCTGTATACTTATTAGCATTTGCTTTGCTTTACTTATCAGTTACAGTTTATTAACTGCAATATTCTACAAAGATTTTAAAATATTCTGAAAGGGTGAAACACAAAAAAATGGAGAAACCTTTGGTAAAGTGCAGCCATTTTAATGTTGCTTAGCTCTGTCATGCTTTCCTAGTAAAAGACCTAGCTTGCCCTCTAATCATAAACAAAGGGCAGAACCAGCTTCCTGGAGGTGGCTATTGATAATTGTCTTGCAATCTCCCCCACGTGCTGATTACTTTTCTATTCCAAGTATTTGTCTTCCAGCCACAAGGGGCAAAGCTAACCTAATCTACTGTGGTCAGTCCTTTGTGACTTACATAATGACAGATCCCATCACCATGGCAACAGTTCCTTTGCCCTCTTCATGATGATGCAAAATAAACCACCATCCAAGCATCTTAATGAACTACCCCCACAAGAGGAAAATCTTAAAAGCATTCAACCTCAAGCAGCCACCACCATGCCTTTTTTAAGCTTGGGCATCCATGTGTTCTTTAAGCTCAGGTGGCCATGCTTTCTCTAAGCTTTGGCCTTCTCCCTAATCTATGGGATATGGATCCCCACCCCTCTCTATAATCTACTTTCTAAATAAACTATTTTTCCTAATCTAATTTCTGTGTAATTCTTTGCTTTATTCCCACAACACTGGCCTATCCCACAAACCTAACGTCTTCCATTATTAAGACAAATTTTTATAATTTTTCTTCCAGATATGTCCATTTTTGCTTTATGTATTTTGATGTTAAATGCTGACTTCCTACAAGTTCATTCTTATGAATTGAACCTTGCATCATTACCTTTAAAATTTTAGATAAACTTATTTCTTTAAAGCCTGTTTGTTAGTTTTTGGAGATGAGTATTTACCACGTATCTGTTTTTTCATTCATTGACTTTCTTTTTTAATTTTATTTTAATTATTTTTTTTTTAGTGAGAGTCTCACTCTGTGGCCAGACTGGAGTGCAGTGGCATGCTCACAGACACTGCAGCCTTGACCTGTTGGGCTCAAGTGATCCTTCCTCCTCAACCTTCCAAATAGTTGGTGCCACAGGTGTGTGCCACCATGCTCGGCTAACTTACATTTATTTATTTATTTATTTATTCATTTATTATTTTAGAGATGAGGTCTTGTTAAATTACCCAGGTTGGTCTGGAACCCTGGGACTCAGGCAATCCTCTAGCCTCCACCTCCCAAAGTGCTGAGGTGTGAGCTGCTATGCCCAGCCATTCATTGACTTTCAATATTTTAAGATTCTTATATTTTAGATGTACCTCTTGCAATAAACATATGCATATAATTATTTTAACCTGGTCTAATAGAGTTTAGTCTATTTACATTAGTAGAGTTTTTGATGTACTAGATTTGGATTTTAAACTATAATCTTGGTATATGCTTCTATTTGTTTACTTTTTCTATTTGTGTTTTCCTCCTCCTTCTTTTATCTTCTTTTGGATTAATTGAGGGTCTTCTTCCCTACTTCTCATTCCATTATTTTCTCTCTACTTTGTTTGTAACTTACATTTTCATTCTTTTAAAATAACTCTATTGTATGGATGATTCATAGTTTATTCAACAAGTCACCTACCTATTGATGAACATATGGGCTGTTTTCAACCTTTTGATATTATTCATACTACTGCAATAAATAACTGTTTGCTATTTTTATCCTTTTTAAAGTAGTCTTTAGTCTCTTTAGAGCTCCTAGATCATCCAGTATATGAGTGGAAACCAAAAAACAAACAAAAAGTCCAAAACGGAACTTTATTTAAAAAGCTGCATTTATTTGTACATGTTTTAACTTCAGTCACCTTCAAAGTACTCTTTACTTGATGCAATACACCTATCGAGACACTTTTCAACTGCTCAAAATAGTTTTTGAAATTGTCGATTTTGATGCCTTTCATCATGGAGATCTGGAACCTCAATGTGACACTTGACCAAATGAACTGAGTTGATACTAAAGAACACTCCACCCAACAACCACAGAATATACATTCTACTCATCACAACATGGAACATAATCTAAGATCAACCACATCCTTGGCCATAAATCAAACATAAACAAATTCCACAAGATTGAAACGCTGCCATGCACCTTCTCAGGCCACAGTGGAATAAAAATAAATATCAACATGAACAAAGTTCCCCCAAAACTCACAAAGACTTGGACACTAAATAGCATGATGCTAAGCAACTCCTTGGTCAACATGGAAATCAAAACAGAGATTAAAAGATACCTGGAAATAAATGAAAATAAAAAAACATCTTACCAAAACCTCTTGGATGTCATGAAAGCAGTAGTAAGAGGGTAGTTCATATCTCTATAAACACACATGAAGAAAATGGAAAGATCACAAGTTAACAGCCTAACAAGTCACCTAAGGAAGCTGGAAAAGCAAGACCACCAAAATCCTAACTTCAGCAGAAGAATCCAGATCACCAAAATAAAAGCCCACATTCAGGACATAGAAGACAAAAAGATAATACAAAAAATCAATGAAACAAAAAGCTGGTTCTTTGAAAGAATAAACAAGATTGATAGTCCTCTAGCTAGGCTGACCAAGAAAAAGAGAAAAAGTCCAAATAAACTCAATCAGAAACACAAAAGATGAAGTCACAAATGACCCTGAAGAAATAAAAAAGATTATTAGAGACTATTATGTACACTTGTATGGAAATAAACTTGAAAACCTAAATGAAATGGAGGCCTTTCTGACATCACACAACCTACCCAGGTTGAAACAGAAGAAATCGAGACCCTAAATAGACCAATAACATTCCAGGAAATTGACTATGTCATAAGAAAACTACCTACAACAAAAAGCCCTGGACCAGATGGCTTTCCAGCAGAATTCTACAAAACATTTAAGGAGGAGCTGATACCAATCCTACTGAAAGTATTCCAGGCGATTGAGAAAGATGTAACTCTCCCCAAATCATTTTATGAAGCTAACATTACATTGATACCCAAGCCAGGTAAAGATCCAACAAAGAAAGAGAACTACAGGCCAATATCCTTGATGAACATAAATGCTAAAATTCTCTTCAAGATCCTAGCAAACCGGATTCACCAACACATATCAAACAAACAGACAAACAAAAAAAAATTTGCTCTGAGGCTCTGGTCTCCAGCCCCTCCCCTGCACTCTCAGTGTAGGCTGATAGGGTGCTCTTGGCTGGGTCAGATGCTCCATGGACTCCTGTGGGAGGAGAATGGATCAGATCCAGACTCACACTACTCTCTGCTGCTGCTGTCAAGTCTCCCACTCAGATCTGATGTGTCTATGCATTTTCCAGAGTGGGGGAAGGGTGTCTGTCTCTCTGAGTCTGATGAGGAGATAGCCTCTGGGTCCCAAGATGTAGGCTGAGCAGAGCTGGACAGGACAGTGCAGGTCTCTGCCAGGTCCTGCAACTGAGAAGATGGTGCCTGTCAGCATTTTGTCACTGGCATTGGAGCTTTATTCCGGTTTTCCATGATCTGCCTTCTCCACAGTTCCTCCTGCTTGTGCCTGGTTTGCTGCTGCAGGTGATGGCATGGGCTGGCTGCTAGGTGGTGAGAGGCGGCCGTTCTCTGCTGCCTCCTTTCAAGAAAAGCCCAAGAACGGCAGATGATCCTATGTGCCCAGGTCTCCAATCTCAGGGTAATGGTGGGTTGCAGTCATCCCTGGAGGACAGCCCCAGGTGCTTGAACCTGAGTCTCCCCTCAGATGAACTTTCACTCACCCACTGTCACACACCCACTCACACAGAGCCTTTATGGACACTCGCTTTTGTGGAAATTTTCAGTCTGACCTATTCTGTCATCATCTTGCCTGGAAGAGCTGAAAGTATAATTCTAATGACTTTTCACTGCTATGTATTTTAACATATGTAGCACCAAAATATATATTATATAAATATATAAATATTTATATGTATTTTAGTGCAACATATGTTATAATATGTATTATATTATATATAATATACATTATATATTATTATAAATATATTTATAAGTATAATATAACAATATATTCAGTGGTTTATAATATGTAGCATTAAAATAGATATGATATAGATATTATATTGTTATATTATATATTATATTTATAAATATATAATAAGTATATTTTAATACTACATATTATAAACCCCTGAATATATTGTTATTAATTTTATTTTAAACAATTTTACAAAACATTTTTTATAAAGTATTTTTTATAAAACATTTTTTGAAAGAAAGAAAAATAATCTCCATTTAATCCCTATACATTATCTCTACTTTCTTAATTTTTTTCTATAAATCCTGGTTTTCATATAATATTATTTTCTTTAGCCTGAAGAACTATCTTTTGCATTTCTTGTAAGGTAGATCTGCTGGTTATGACTTTTCCTATCCCCCTAATACTAATAGCTGATTACTGAATTGCCTATTGGCAGGTTGAGACTACATTCAGTTCTGCAAAAAAACAAAAAAAATCTGAAAAGTTGCAAGAATAAGCAGCAGAAATTTCAGTAGCTTTCCTATACAGAGATGTGGGAAAGAGTTTGGAGTTCAAGTTCTGTCAGGTTACAGTGGCATAGAAAATACTTCAACTTTCCATGGAAACTCAAGAAGCCCATGTCTCAGCATTAATGTCCACATCCCATAATTATACTATAGGATATTTAAACATTTCTTACCAGCTGGAGTACTGTTTTTCCTTCTTTATCCTTTACCACCTTCATGTTTTTATAGTTCCAGTTCCTTCTTGTTCAATAGCATCAGCAGAGCCAATACATTGTACCTTTCCAACAGATTGTATAATTCTCAGGCAGAGCATTAAATTCTTCATTTAATTTATTCCAATCAAGCGAAATGGGGTTCAGTAATTTTTCCTAGCATTATCTGACTTTATGTCACATATAATTCTGGAGTCAAGATAATCTCATGGGAAAATAATAGTACCTTTTCTAGGAGTTAACAGTCATCTACATCCTCTTTTCCCAACTGTCATGTTTTTTTCTACTAAGCATTTATTAATCACATGAACCCAATTTCAGTTTTGATTTAGTTATTATCAATTGGGATGTAAGGAGTAAAATATATCCAAGTGACGCACATCTTAGCCCATTTATATGCACTGGACATTAGGAAATTTGTGCCTTGATGCAATTTGATATAATTTGGAGAAGCATATCGGTACACCATATGTTGTTTCAATCGCTTGATAGTGTTTTCAGCTGTAGCTTGAAACACAGTTTAAGTGGATCCCACATAGAGTTAAAGTCTATTTCAGAATATGTTTATTTGAAGCCACCAGGAGCTATGGCAAATGGTCCTTTGTAATATCCCTCCAAGCTATGTTGTACTCCTTAGTCCTAGCAAATACTCCTCAAAATTATTTAAAGCAGTTTTTCTGCTATCATTGTAGCACTTTAGTCTTCATCTCATTAAGGGTTTTGGTTGACTTAGTGAAATATGTCATTATTCTTTTCATTATCATATGTCATTTATTTCTCATAGCTAAGTGGCTACCTCCAGAGCCTAGGCAAAGGCACTCTATTCTTTTTTTGAATTAAACCTTGTGTTCTTTGGGGTACCCTATTACCTACTTTAATCTTCCCTCAGGGTATTTGTAAGGCCTTCCATAATAGCATTATCTATTGCTGTATTTCTTGATCATTCATTCATCACAGTCTTGTCTGCCTGACCAAATGGTCAGGCCACCACACAGAAGTCTGTAAATATCCAGACCTTGCGCCGAGATTGAGAACCAAATGCTACCTGCAGGGAAGGATGTGCTGTTCATACATACAATCATTTATGGGACTTAACTTTACCTTCTTTGTCCGAGCTTTTACCATTCAGAGGGAGAATTTAAACAGATTTTCATATGAGTTATACACCTCAATTTAAGAAATCCACTGAGAAATTAAGTAACTTGTTTTTCTTTAGTGAGAAGTGAATAATTACTTTCACACCAAGGAAGAGCAACAATGGAAACCTCTGCTAGAGGCTCTATTTGTTCTGAACATTATGCTTGTGAATATGACATACTTCTCCTGGGCCATCTCCTATAACATGTTTCTGTAAATACTATTTCCATTTTATTAAGGAAATTTGTTATACTACACTCTTTTTGTGACTGACCCTCTAACATATCTATCATAAAGGGCACTCATGATGCCATTAAGTTGTATCTTTGTCGAAGTTCAATAACTTAACTTCTTAGTAGTTCATTGTCTTTCAAAGGGGCTTTTAATCGGGCCACTGTATCAGAGAATTCTTTAATCCCAACTCCCACTGTTCATCACATGATGGCAGTATTAGGCTTCTGCCAAAGTCTCCAGTCTGCATATGTTCACACAGTAGATACTTCTGAAACCATCTAGGCTTTAAGATGAATGGATTCCAATGGCATTGCATGGGTAACTTCCCATTATAAATCTCCTAGAGACAGTAATTTATTTTGTGCTACTAGGATGTGAAAAAGATAGTGGTATGTTTGGTAAGGTTTGTAAAATATTTCCAGGTACACCATGCTGTTCCTGGAAACTTTCCTGATTGATTTAGGCTCTGTATTTTGGTTAGATTGATGAGTTACACTAGCCTTGTAATATTTATTACAGCCCCTACATTCTTCCAAACTTATTTTTCTGAAGATGAAACTATTAATTGTGTTATCAATGTAATCAATTAATTACTTTTGAGGATTATCATGTCTAAATTTCATTTTACTAAATTTTATCAGTATGCTAAACATACATTCTTGGGAAAACAATGGCAACCATATGTTGCTTTTTTTCCACATAAAAACAAACTATTCTTGATATTACTTTGATCCTAAAAGTTCATCTAGAATCATAAAGATATGTAAATTAAATTAAATTTTGAAAGAATAATGAGTAATTCTGAGTAAGACAGATTATAACAATTAAAATAATGTGGTACTGATTCAAACATATATAGTAAATGATTAAAAGAACTTGTAAATTAATCTAACTTTATACATATATTTAAAATGGAAGTAATTCGGTTAGAATGTTTTTGATAAACATGACAAAAAACTCAATTCAAACTGTTTTGAAATATAAGGATATATACTGATTATAAGTGGATTTCAACATTATGACAAGCTTCAGGGTCAATCAAATGGATCAATTACATTATAAAGGATGCCTTTTCTTTGTTTATTGTGGTTTTGTGTCACAGTGTTGGATGAAATTTGGTTCTCTTATCACTAAGTGTGCTATCTGAAGCCATTGGGAGATGGCTTTCCTTATAATTGTTGCGAGGATAAATGACTCTGATTATCAATATGGAAATAGGAGTTGTTATAACACAATTGTGGCAGAGAGTAATATTTTTGTCTTCCAGGTGACTTACTTGGGCACATCTTGCCACTCTGTTGTCCAGTTGTGATAGTAAATGAAACAGTGCAAGAATCCTGTCCTGAATGGGCATAGTGAACAAGCATCCAGTATTTGGGGAAGGCAGCTCTGGGCTACACATTTATATAAGTCAATGAGACCAGTGCTAGCAGAAGGTGAAGTGACAGAAATAGTATTGATAATGAAGAAAGAAATGGATTCAAGTGGCATAAGGGGTAGACTGTGGGTATGTATGGAGGTTTATTGTCCTGTTATTCCTTTAGGGAAAAAGAATTTATTTGTTAAATTGTTGGGCATGACTAGGTAGACAACCCTCAGATGTTAGCCCATTCAATAGATGTAAAAGCTGCTGAGAGCCACCTTGCAAAAGATCTCATTCCCTTTCCCAGAGCAGTATTTCAATTCATCAAGATCAATATTAGGTTCAGGTGACATTAGAGTGCAAATTGGAAATATGGCTGTATTCTAGAAACAAATTTAATTAAACATTTCAGAATATAGATAATATGTACTGGCAAGAATTGGAGCAACATGTGTGGAAATGAATCTTATGGATATCGGAACGGAGAAAGACAAAATATAAGGCTGATGGGGAAATGTTTATTAGAGTGGAGATATTCTCCCATGAACATACATGGTATAAGATATATGATGATTAAAACATACTGAACACACACTAAGCCAGATACAAAGGAGAACACTCCAAGTTTTCAGGGTAGGGTCTTCCACGAGGCACTATGGTTCAGCCTCTAAAGTCTGTCTAAATGGCTATCCAGCCCAATGGCTTCTAGGTGATGAGAAATGTGATCATACCAGTAAACTATTTGGTGGTGAGAATTTTGCTTTACTTTACTTACTAGAAAACATGGTTAGAAATGACAATTATTGGGATACCATGGCAACAAATAATGGATTCTACTCCATGAATAATAAATAAGGCTAAAGTGCTAGAGTAAACACATACCCACAATATACGACCACAAGATGCTCTCTCCTCTAGACCGAGGAGATTCAATTAAGTAAGCTACCACAGAGTTGTGGGATGGTTTTTCTAGCTAATTGTACCATATTAGAGATTCAGTATAGACTTCGCTGATGGCATTTTTCACATTGAGCAGTGACAGTAGCCATATCAGGCATGGTGAAGGGCAGATCGTGTTGTTCATTGAGCTTGTTTAGAGCATTAACGTCTGCCACAGTGACTACAAAGGTCAATAGGGAAAAATGTCGTCTGCCATCCACAACAAAGTTCATCTTGCTGATCAGATTTTTAAAAGCATTCTCTGCAGTAGATTCTCTCTGATAGGCATGTTGATAGGGAAATTATTGTTGCATTTGGTGTCCATTCTGAGAGAATCCATCAACATACTGTTCCTCCAACTGCTTTGTAATGATTTTTACATTATTTTATTTCCAATTTCCTCAATTGCTTCCTAAGCAAGGTAGGGCCTGATTAATACTTGGATGGAGAAGGTCTGGGGATACTAGGTGCCGTAGGCTTTTGGCCTCCCTCTCTCCATCTTCTTTTGGCACCACCCTTCTCAAGGTCTCCCTCCAGTCTTCCCTGCTCACCCTACAATCCAGCAACCTGCCCCCATGTCCCTTGTGGCTAGCTCAGATCCTACTGCAAGTGCCCACTGTTGTCAGCAGCATCCTAGCCCTTCCACCCAGCAGCCATACCTGGACTCTGAGCAAAGGCAAGGTCGGCGAGGCGATTCCACAGCCGCAGGCGTGGCTTCCCCAGGTAATAGGTCTCTTTACGCACCCATGGAGACCCAGAAATTTAACTAGACCACTCCAACCCTGCTAGCAGGGGACCCATACAACTCCACGTGTTGACAGCCAAGTCTCCTTTCCACCACACTGGGGTTATTTCCCAGTGAAAAATGCTCCCTTCCCTTGGGGGAGACCAGGCAAACAAAACAAAACAAAACCATGGGCACCTGCACCCTTGTCCTGTGCACTGGAGTCCCAAGGACAAGCATGAGAAGTATCCAGGCCTCATGTCCTTTTGACATGCTCAAGGGCATTGTTCCCAGGAGACAGGCGATGGCACTGGCAAGAAGCGTGGTACTTGCACCAAAAAGACAGAAAAGAACAGACCAAAGAATGGACGAGAGGCACACCCCTGAGCACACCAAACAAGATGGAAACCCATATTTGGGGCCGTTCCTCCTGCCCCAGGTCAGCCTTGCCACCTTCTGCTGGCACAGCTTATGCACCCTCTTTACTATTCTCTCGTGCTGGAAGGGGCAAACATCCGTCTCTCTTTCACTTTCTGTCTGTCTCCATGTCTTTCTTTTTGTCAGTCTTTTTTTTTCTCTCTCTCTCTCTCTGCCCCACCACCCCCTACCCAACTCCCTTCTCTCTTTCCTTCTCCCTCTTCCCATCTCTCACTCTGTATGTGTATGTGTTTGTGTGTCTTTCCTTCTGTGTCTGTCTTTTCTTGTGTTAGTGGCTGGGTTGGTAGGTGTGTTTGCTTGAGTCTGATGCTGACAGAGTATTCTGAACATTCATTCTTGGAATGTACCCTCGATATGCAAGCAGAAAAATCCAGGTGGACTAACAGATTAAGACAAAATTTATTATTTGAAACGATTTTGTCGATGAGGTAGAAGAGTGATCATCAGAGTGATGGTGTAATAGACAAGGGAAGAGAGTCTTGGGTGCTGCCTGGATCCAGAATTTAACCTTCTAAACTGGATAGCTATAATGACTGGAGAATGGGGATTATGGGAATTAAGGACGTCAGGAATTCTAACATTGAATTCCAAGGATGATGGCAAGAGCAGCAATTTAGGGGAAGATTTTGAGTCAGGTGACATAGACTCCTAAAAATGGGCAGGAGTGGTTGCGAAGTCCCTGGATGCTAGCAGTGAGAAGGGTAGTGGAAATGAGTATGCGTTTTTCGTAAAGGGGAGCAGTCTTGAGGAATAAGGAGAAGTGAAATTGAAGTAATACTCTTTATGGGTTGGCAGATGACACGAGGCCCACAAATTATAAATGAGTAAATCCAAATCCTGGTTTAGATGTAGAAAGACTCAGATTGTATTAATACAATACATTTGATTTTGAACAAAATATTAGCTTAATTTGAATAGCTATATAAAAGAAAATTTTTGTTGTAGTGTTTTTTAAAGTAACGTGATGAGCATGACAGAGGAGTTCAACCCCCTCGCCTCCCCTCCCTTGAACCTGAAAATTATCTAGATACTGTTTTCTGCAATTGATGACATCTAAATCTATCTGGGATAAACTAGATGCTGTAAAAAACAAAATCAAGAAATTGAATATAGAAGAATGTTCTGCTAGAAGGTGGTATTTGTGGTAATTATGATGATTTACAAGGGCAGTGATTTTTTTAAAATTATGAATTATTTTAAATGTATGGAAAAGTATAGAGAATAAGGTTTCTAACAGGATTAAAAGTAACTGTTAATATAATTATTTGTTTTTCTGCAATAGGGGATTGTATAATTTTAATTATTACAAATACAGCTGTGCATATTTTTGTATAGGTCTGTGAAATGTTCTTGCTCTTTCCTCCTTTGGGGCAGAAATATTGCCTTTTAAGCATCACAAAATAAAATTATAAAATGTTAGAATGAGAAAAAGCTTTGCTATTAATATTACAATTTTTTTCACTAGAAGCTTGCAATTTCTGGTGCAAAAAACTAACCAGTTTTCCATTTCTTCTACTTTTTTAGTTGATTATTTAAACTTTAATTGAAAAGGTGCAGAGCTAGAAGCAGAGATAGACAAATAATAATATTGTGGGCATGTGTGCTTCTCCTTCCACCCAAATGGCCATAATGTATTTTAGAAGCAAGACACCAACTGGCAGGTCACAATTTTTCTGTGTATTTATTTATCTTTGTTAAATCTAGCATCTTTAAAGATCAAGTTATTAAGCTTCTCTGAATTTTTGTGAATACTTTTTTTTTTTTTTAAGTCAGAGTCTCTCTCTGTCACCCAGGCTGGAGTGCAGTGGCAGGTTCATGGCCACTGCAGCCTCAACCTGCTGGGATCAGGTAATCCTTCCTCCTTTCTCAGCCTTCCAAGAAACTGGAACCACAGGCACACGTCACCACACTCGGCTGATTTTTTTTATTTATTGTAGAGACGAGGTCTCACCTAGTTGTCCAGGCTAGTCTTGAATCCCTGGACTTAGGCAATCCTCTCACCTCAGTCTCCCAAAGTGCTGGGATTAAAGGTGTGAACCCCCGCACCCGGCGTATTTTGTACACTTTAATCATGCAATTTTCCGTTGTACTTAGGATTCAAAAGTGTCCTCTATGAAGCTTGGGCTCCAAGACCTGGAAGAGGAAATTCAGATGCTGAAATCAAATGGGGCTTTGAGTACAAAAAAAAATAAAGGAAGAAATGAAGCAAATGGAGGTATTCAGAGCCATTCTAAATTTGTGAAAAATAAAGTAATGGTGTGTGAGACTTCAATTCCTAAAAAGGATTTTAAAAATTGACACATTTTAAAAATTTCCTTAGTGATGACAAAGATCTACTTTACACTGTTTTATCAGACTTCAGGAAAGAATACTTACAGCACAGTTCTCATAAGCAAGACTTTTCTAGAAATAAAGTCAGAATTACTGACATCAAAAATTATTGCAAGTTTTTACTTTAAAAAAATTGTCTGTATGAAGCTACATATGTATTGTCACAACTTAACTTTTCATGTTTACTAGTAACTTCTGAGGTGATTTAATAGAGCTATATCCAAATGAGTTTTTCTCACTATATGAAACCAATCAAGTTATTTACCTTTTGTGAAGTATTTTAAAAGTCAAAACCCTAAGAAGCTTTTTTCCCCCCAAAATGGACTGAATGAAATTGTTTCCCCTCAAATATAGTTCCATAAATGATAGACATTTCCTTGTTCTATCCTTTGAGTCTGTTGCTTCCCATGTGCACTTCAGATAGATAGATAGACAGATAGATAGATACCACTGAGACCTACTAGTCTGTGTTTATAAAATCAATTGCAAGATTACTTTTTCAATCCAAAGTCATTTAGTTTGAGTCTATAAACTAATTAGATGATATAGTTTATTACAGTTATCAGTTTACCAGTTTTAACAGTTTTGTTGTTGTTTAATTAAAAACCATGCTTGTAGCTATACAATTTTAGCCAGAAAATAAGTGTTTTCCTCCTCTGTTTCCCAGTTATATTCTCCAGTTTCAATGATTTCTGCTAATTTCATGTTAATTTTAGAACTTAAAAACTCACATATCCAACTTTCTATTATTTTGGAATTTTCACCCTCATTTGAAAACAAAATCGACTGTAATATAGTCTCTGTGCTTATGCTTCCCATTTGTGGATTAGTCCATTAAAAAAGAAAACCTGTGAAAATAAAGAAGCTATCTATGGCTCTTTGAAGAGGGACGTAGAGAAACAGATTTGATTGTGTTATTTATTTATTTATTTTTTTGAGTTGGAGTCTCACTCTGTCGCCCAGGATTGTGTTATTTAAGTTACTGTTATATCTAGTTACCACTCTGGCTCAAAAGCAGATAATAACAAGACCTAAGCTGACACATAAGTGAAAAAGAATAACAATGTCATGACAGGTAGAGGAACTGAAGGAGGAACTAACTAAGTTGGAAAGAACTCAAGGGGAGAAGCTCAAAAAGATAGTGGTTGGTCTTAAGGTTGAGGTCTTTGCCATAAGATTTACCTCTTTGTGTGCAGTGATCCCACAGTGGGACCCTGCTAGCTCTGGCTTCTGGGTAGCTTACACTTTCATTCTCTATGGTTGCCAGCTTTGCTCATTACTAGCACTAACCAGCTTGCTCTGCTCTTAACTGGTTCCTGTTTACCAGTTTGACCCATATGTCACTGTGTGCAGCCAGGCTTCACGTGTTTTGGAAGCCCCATTATTGTTGCTTTTGTCACTCTCTGAATGGTATTTCAAAGGTTGTCTTTTCTCGATGCTTTTTTTGGCTAGATTTGTTGATTTATATGAATGGTGGTCTTTTGTTTCTACTTATGTACAAGAATTTGCAAATGTCATTTAGAGTTTGTTTGAATTTGGAAGTCTTGAGTAAAGTGTTTTACTTTCTTATGTAGATATTATTTTTGAAGTCCCCAGTGAGTGATTTTACTTCCTTTAGGACAAATATATAGAAAGTATTTAGAGTACTCCAGTAAATTAAAATCATTAAGAGACATTTTGAGTATCTAAATCTAGTTCCATTCTTCTAATAAACTTAAAGTTATATATACACACACACAGATGGCCCTCCATATCTACGAGTTCTGCAGCCATGGATTCAACTGTTATTTATTTATTTATTTATTTATTTTCAGGGAAAAAAAAGATGATTGCATCTGTACTGAACCTGTGCAGACTTTTTTCTTGTCATTATTCCCTAAACAATACAATATAACAACTATTTACATAGCATTTGCATTGTATTAGGTATTATAAGTAACCTAGAGATGATTTAAAGTATATGAGAGAATGTGCATAGGTTATACACAAATACTATACCATTTTATATCAGGGACTTGAGTATCCATAAATTCTGGCATTCGAGGAGGGTCCTGGAACCAGTCCCCTATGGATACTGAGGGACAACAGTAATAATAAAATAACTAACACTTGCATACTTGTAAGTGAGAGAGGAGATAGTTGGAGAAAAGCTATGCAGACAAATAGGAAGTGTCCCCTGGTAACAAAGTAGCAAACTTTCCTGCAAGCCTCTTGGACTGATAGACTTGTGTTTGTAAACATGCTCCCTACAGGCCCCACAGGCTAAGGCAAGGAAACACTCACTGGCAAGATTGAAAAACAAACCAATCAGCTTACTGCTAAGTGCTAACCAATCAGCACACTACTAGGCCCCTACCTTCAGCTGATTGGTTCTTCATACTAACCAATCAGCACAGCTAATGCTAACCAATCAGCTCAAGGCTAGCGCTAGCCATTCAGCTCAGTTTTAGGGTTGTACAAGCACCAGGTTTCAGCTCCAAACCACCTTATCAGTCCCCTTCCTCTTCTTTGAGTCCCCTGCCATTGCAGAAGCTTTTCAGTCCTCTCAATAAATCCTGCTTTCCCACCTTCTGGTGGTCTGTGTCCCTCATTTCTCCTGGGCACAAGACAAGAACCCAGGCCTGAAGAACTGCAGAAGTTCATGGGAGCCAAAGAGCTGTGCACCCACTGAACCTGCTGAACCGGGAGAGCTGCTTGCAGAAGAGGAGACTCCAAAACTGAGATACTTCTGGGGACTGGCTTGCCAGCCCACTGAATTAGCAACACTCTCAGGGCTTGGCTTGCCGGCCTAGCGCTAACACTCCTGGGACTTAAGCTTGCCAGCCCATCAAGCTGACATTCTTTGGGGCTCAGTTTGCCAACCCATTGTGACACTCTTGCAACTCAGCCGACCAGAGAAACGTCCATATCATAAGCATTTGATAACCTGCTGAATTAGGTATATTATCCACCCCAAATCATAGATGAGGACACTAAGGTAACAGAATGATACCTAGGAAAACACAGCCAGTGAGAGGCAGGGTTTGATTTTACACAAGCAGTCTTGTTCTGGAAACTGTACCCTTAAGCTTTTTATTCAACTTCCCTGGACTGCACACATTAGCCAAAGTGTCAGAAAAAAAAAACTCATGAAAATAATTGTAGCTAAGACTGAAATGTAGCATTAAAAAACAACACAAACTTGTGCTAATATGTATATTTGCTATTTATGTTCTACTTTATAATATAGATAAAATAGTGAAATATTTTGATAGAAAGATTTTTACAGAAAAGGGCTAATTTGGTTTATGGGAACTATGTATTGTCTAGAGGAGAAGTTGATCTGTAGCTTCATTTTTTCATAACTATTCATTTCTGCATTGTATAAGACAACAGGCTAAGCACATTTCATACTTTATTTTATTGAATTCCTAAATGATACAGTGGCATTGGTATAATTTATCCATATTACTGATTAGAAAACCAAGACTTAGAGAGGTAAAGTAATTGCTGAAGACACATAGCTAGTTCAGTCTAATGTGTGATTGACTGCAAAGTCTTGTGCTTCTAAGCTTTATATTATGTTTGCTTCCATTTATAATATTCTCTCCCCTTTACAGTTTTTAAGGAAAATGTGTGCTTCTAAACTCTGTTTTTCATTTAAAATAATTTGCTTTCTTCTTTAGTCTTTAAGGTCGATATAAAATTACTTGAAGCTTATTTAATAATGCAGATGATGAGGAAACAGATTTTTTTATTTTTTTCTGTCATGGTCTCGTTTTATCACCCAGGCTAAAGTGCAGTGGCACAATCACAACTCACTGCAGCCTTGATTTCCTGGGTTTAGGTGATCCTTCTGCCTCAGCTTCCTGGAGTACCTAGGAATACAGGCATGCACCACCATGCCTGGCTAATTTTTCATAGAGATGAGGTCATGCTATGTTGTTCAGACTAATGTTGAACTCCTGGACTCAAGCAGTCTTCCTGTCTCAGCTTCCTTAAGTGCATGGATTACAAGCATGAGACACTGCATTTGGCCTGAGATTTTTATTTATTTATTTATTTTTGGTCACATGGTTGGAGGTAACTAGAAATTCAGATAATCTTTAAGCCATCATTCTGTAGCTGAGAAAGTGAACATTTGAACATTCATCCTAAATATTCATTTATACAATAAATGCATTTTGGTACAATCTGTTAGGGATGGAATCTTACTAAGAAGTGTTTTTCCATAGTAGAGGGATATCATGAAAGATACCACACAACTACAGTATGTTGTAACTCCTGGGTACATTTGTTTTGCAGGATGAAACATTTACAGTTATCGTCTACTAATGTTGTTAGTATCTTCAAGTACTTTATACAATAAGCATAGAGAGGTATTTGTTGAATGAATAACTATATCTATAAATGGAGATTTTCATGCATATGAGAAAAATGATTATCTTTTTTATGAAACAAGACAAATTGAAAGTTCATTTTTGATGCTCCTTACAAATCTAATTTTAATTAAAGTAAAAGGTATTTCTTTTTGGGAAATCATTCTCAAAAACCATCCCTTATACGTAAAATGATTGCAATTAAAATACATTAGATACATTCGAGTCTTAAAAAATAAGAAAGTAATTTATGTTTCATCAGTGATACTGAAATTATTGACTTCTTGTCAAATTTATACTTCCAAAAATTAATCTGTCTTTTAGTTCCTTGCTATGTGGTAGATATATCATAAAAGCAGATCTAATTTCTGTTTATTTAGCTTACAATTACATTAAAAAATTATTTTTAAAATCTCCTCTATTTTTATTATTGTTATTATTATTATTATTATTATTATTATTATTATTATTTTAGAAGCAGGGACTTGCTCTATTGCCCACACTGGAATGCAATAGCACAGTCCTAGCTCACTGTAACCTTCTAATCCTGGGCTTAAGGGATCCTCCTGCTTTAACCTCCCAAATAGTTAGGACTACAGCCACATGCTACCACACCCAGCTAATTTTTTTTTTGAGTTGTTGTTTCACTCTTGTCACCTAGACTGAAGGGCAACGGCACAGTTACGGCCACCACAGCCTCAACCTGCTGGGCTCAGGCAAATCTTCCACCTCAGCCTTCTAAGTAGCTGGAACTACAGGCATGTGCTACCACACTGGCTAATTTTAGGGACGAGGTATCCCCAAGTTGCCCAGGCTGGTCTTGAACCCCTGGGCTCAGGCAATCCTCTCACCTTGGCCTCTCAAAGTGCTGGAATTACAGACATGAGCCACCACGCCTGGCCGCAGCTAATTTTTATTTTTATTTTTTTGTAAAGACAGGGTCTTGCTTTGTTTCCCAGACTAATCTTGAACTCCTGACCTCAAGCGATTCTCCTGCCTTAGCCTTTCAAAGCACTAGGATTACAGGCTTGAGCTGTCATGCTCAGCCTATTTAAACAATTTTTAGAAACAAAAGGAATCTAAAGGAGATGTCTGAAAGAAAATATTTTCTGTGTTAAGAGAGGAATTTATGGAGGGATAAAGGGCACCTATTGATTTATGCATCATGCCTAAAATGATACACATAAGTTCTTACTGAATGAGATTATATGTGTTCTTCATTTAGGTCACATACTTTTATCCATTTGTTAGTATGGAATGTTGTAGTTGATAGAACTTTGTAGATGCAATCTTTTTTTTTTAGACAATATATTAACTTATCAAAATTACAAGATTTTTAAAAATCACATATGTATAAGACTAATGTAACTTTTTAAGATAGAAATTTATGCAGATTTTTTTGAGAATGAAAAATATAACTTAATGAAAAACAAACATAGCAGCAGCTTTTGAATTTACTTTAGAGAGTACTAAGAGGTTTCTTTTTTGTTTCCTTCTGTGTTATATCTATACTAATCTGTATGTGAATCATCATGTTCTAAACAGGTCTGACCTAAAAAACAAACTATTTTATCAGCAAGTGTACAGTGGCTTACTGCTATCTCATACTCAGCTAATTGAATTGGAATTTTCTTTCCTTCTATTCCCTTTATAAGGGGTTCAAAGAATATTTAGAAGGCATAATAAATGAAAACTGAAAATTCCCCTATTTGTTGAGTAAGCTTAGTTTTTGGGGGGGGGAAGAGATCCAGGATTAGATGATGCAAAAAGATAAATATGTCCTATCCTATAATTAATTTACACTTAGTTTCATATCTTGTGACTTGGATCTGTCAAAGATCCAGATAAGAGATGTTTGTTTCATTTTTTTCCTTATAATGTTCTACTTTCTTTCCTAGATTGGCCAGGTGGAACAGGAGCTGTCCAAAAAGGACACAGAACTATCGGCCCTACAGACAAAGGTGAAAACATTCACAAACCAGTTCTCAGAGGGTAAGCAACACATTGAGGTGCTGAAGGAGTCCTTGACTGCTAAGAAACAGAGGGGCTGCCATTTGTAGAGAGAGGTAAAAACAGTTCTGGGATCTTTGGGCAGAAAAGGTGGATTTCTTGGCATCTTTTCATAAGTTTACCTCTGCTGTTTTATTGTGTTTAGAGTCGAGGAATATGAATAATATTATGATGAATTCTTTAACAATGCAAGCAGTATTGTACTAAAATATAACCATCTTGTTTCAGTTGTTCTTAGGTATAGCAAATTAAAGCTGGTACAGTTTATTTATGCTCTCAATATTTTAAACTTTCATCATGTCTTTACTTCAAAGTATACTCTAGGCTGGACATGGTGACTCACATCTGTAATCCCAGCACTTTGAGAGGCCAAGGTGAGAGGATTGCTTGAGCTCAAGAGTTTAAGATCAGCCTGGGCAAAACAGTGAGACCGCGTCTCCACAGAAAGATTAAATTAGCCAGGGATGGTGCCATGCACCTGTAGTTCCAGATACATGGGAGGCTAAAGTGGAAGAATGTCCTGAGTCCAGGAGTTTGAGGCTGCAGTGAGCCAGAATCACACCACTGCATTCTAGCTGCATGGGAGACAGAGTGAGACCCTGACTCAAAAAAAAAAGTATATTCTAACATTATTAAAATGAAAGGGTAATTATAAAAAATAGATAATTGATTTGGAAACATTAATTCTCACCACTGGTAAATTTTCCAGTCGTAAATGACAGTAAGCTTGGTTACCCTATGTTTGGATTACACTTGTGTTCTTAATTTTTGAGTTTATGAATAACTTTAAGTAGGCAAACTATAATCTGTTAAAGTTCTGGATAGATCTAGTTTTGAGATCATTAAGCAATGTGTCTTATATCCTGTTTGAAAATAAAGTAGTATTTTTGAAATCTTAGAAGGTTATCTAGTTTGTTGTCCATGACTTCAGGCAGGAATACTCTAAATTATCCCAGACAGATTCTACCTATTGTATTTTCAGTGATCAAAGAGAAGGAATTGATAATGCTATTTGGATTTATTATCTCAATATATTTTTTAAAGCTCTCAGTGAAATAGGTAATTTAGGTAGGAATTTGTAAGTAGTTTTCCTTTATAGAAGAAAAATAAAGCTTGTGATGTAGATTAGATTTTTTTCTTTTAAAGAACCAGATAATAGATAAATAAGAGTGTAGTTTGATGGGGAAAAAGAAAGAATAAAAACATCATAGTCCTAGAAGATCCGAATCTTCAAGTAAGAAGGAATTGGGAAAGGATAAAAAAACTATTTTATATAATATTTGTATCTGCACAGTTTGGAGTTTTGTTGGAAATGGAAGATTTAGATGACATATTTGTCATTTTTCTTATTACTTACACTATTTCTATTTTAGCTGTACTTAATTCTTTCTATCATATCAGCTCCATTCTACCTCACAGAGATATTTTGAGTATAAAATAATGAGATACAGCAGTGGCTAAGACTTTGACTCTAGAGTCATATTTACTGAGTTTGGACTTCATCTTTACCACTTACCTGCCAGATTGCATGATCCTTGGCATGTATTTAATGTCATTGTGCCTCACTTTCCACATCTGTGAGGTAAAGATAATAGTAGTGTTCAATTTGTAAGTTTTTTGTTAGAATTAAATATTTTATCCATGCCTAGTGTCTGGTCTTTGTACATTAGTCATTGTCATCATCATTATAATTCTTGTAATAAAATCAGCTAATAAATATAAATCGGTATACATTTTATTTAGAAGATCTGCTCTTTTGTATTCTTATTTATCTAAATGTAGGTTATTTGTGGAACTAAAAATACAAAATCAGCTGGGCTTGGTGGCTCAACCTGTAATCCCGTGTTTGGGAGGCCGAGGTGAGTGGATTGCCTGAGCCCGCGGGTTCGAGACCCGCCTGGGCAACTTGACGAGACCTCATCTCTACAATAAATCAAAAAATTAGCCGGGCGTGGTAGCGCATGCCTGTAGTTCCAGCTCTTGGAAGGCTGAGGCGGAAGAATCTCTGGAGCCCAGCAGGTCGAGGCTGCGGTGGCCAGGAGTGGCCACTGCACTCCAGTCTGGGTGACAGTGAGACTCCAACTCAAAAAAAAAAAATACAAAATCACCTGGCAAATGTTACCTACAAAGTTATAGCTTTATTCATACGTTTTTCATTTCAGTAATATGAGTGCATGCAATACTACAAAAAGGTCAGAAGAGGGTGCCGTGTTTTAGAGGTGTGTCCTACTTTTAAGTTTGCTACTGTAATAGCTTTGGATGGAGGTGGCAGGTGTGCAACTAGAAAGCCAAGCAGTTGGTTGATGGTAATGCAATCGTTTAAAAGTTGTCAGGTCTAACAAATGACTTTTCCTCCTTGGCAATGCATCCCTCTCAAATAATGTTCTTATTAGGTAGGTCTCACACAAATGGGCTTGTGATTGGTTTCTTGTACCATAGAGAATAAAGACTGTATTTGTCATCATTCTTGAATGGTTTTTAACCATTGTGGGAGTAGCTGAGTCTCAGTGATTACCCCTGCAAGTTACAAGGACAACTGCTCAAATATAATCATTACATGCTATGAAAACTAACCTCCTTTTGAATTTGGGATGATTTTAAGAATGTAATATGCCTATTTATTAGCATTTACTTTTTAAAAAGTTACTCTGGTGACCACACATGACAAGTCACTTTTTCTAAATCAACTTCCCCATGTTAGAACCTAATAAAAGACAGTTCGTGAGAGGAGGGAGAAGATGGCGATGGGGCAGCCTGGTCTATGAGACCCTCAGCAAGGGAGAACGCAGAAGTTCTCTGGCTCTCTCCTCCATGGCTGCAGATCCCATTGTCGGCAGCCTGCTGAGACCCTCAGCGAAGGAGAACACAGAAGGTCTCTGACTCTCTCCCCCATGGCTGCGGATCCCATTGTCGGCAGCCTGCTGTTCACATGGAGCTCAGCTGTCGCCATCACTGAAGTCTCAAGGTGGTCTGGACAACACCTGAAGCCACAGACAGAGCAGCATCCAGCTGCCGCCACCTCCATGGCAGCCATTACACATTGCGCCACCCATGCCTGAGGCGATCCACGACTTCAGACCTTGAAGCCCCTGCAAGCAAGATCTGCTGAGATCGCTGCCATCTCTACTGCCACTGCGACGTCCTGCCAGACTGTGGGTCTCCTCCCGTGTGCCCCGAGGTAAGCTCCCATCTCCAGGATGCCCAGTTCCATCCCCTTTGGGGCGAGTGGCTGAGATAAGGACCATCTGGAGCGGCAAGATAGCACCACCGGTGGCGATTCAAGGTAACAACACTGAAACAGTATAAACAAGCTTGAAAAACAGACACAGGCCAGATTTGAGCCTAACTGTGAACAAATTTACCAGCCTGAGAAGACAGCTAGAAATCAGAGCTGAAAGGACATTGGACTTAAACGAAAAGTCTCAGAGTGTGCTTGATTAGTTCTATTAGT
>CAUYQG010054559.1:0-17751 GCA_963574415.1 Tarsius wallacei | reverse complement strand
TCCAAACTACAATACCAGTCGCCCCACACACATACCTGCCCAACCCTCTGGTATAGCTCTTTGTGCTGAACAAAGAGTGTTAACTTGGTTCCATCTGAAGTTTACAAAATTAAGGCCACTTGACTTTTTTTTTTTTTTTTTTGAGTTGGAGTCTCACTCTGTTGCCCAGACTGGAGTGCAGTGGCCGCTCCCGGCCACCGCAGCCTCAACCTGCTGGGCTCTGGAGATCCTTCCGCCTCAGCCTTCCAAGTAACTGGAACTATAGGCCAGCACCATGCCCCACCCACTACCACGCCTGGCAAATTTTTTGATTTATTGTAGAGATGAGGTCTCGCCAAGTTGCCCAGGCGGGTCTCGAACCCGCAGTCTCAGGCAACCCACTCACCTCAGCCTCCCAAGGAGTGGGATTAGAGGCTGAGCCACCGAGCCTGGCTCCGGCCACTTGACTTTTAATCAGAGTTTACTCCTGGACTGGGAACCATAAAGAATTCCTTCCCAGAGCATCATCTCTGAGGAGGCCCAGAGTGCAGAGGTGAGAGCAGCAAATTTTGCACCTATGCAGGTGGCAGTGGTGGAATGGACACCTTGAGGCCCAAGGAGGGGGTCAGAGGTTTAGACTAGATAGCCAGGTGGGCAGCTTATAGCTGGCAAAAATCATACTGCCCAATGTCGCGGTCTCCTCACTGAGAGATGAGACTAGTCTTAGCCTCATGCCCCACCCACAGAATGGCATTCCCATTTATAATATAAACTCTGGGGTGTACACAGGTTTTAATTTGCTCCTATGCCCAGAAAAGTAGGCAAGTAAAACACTAAAATAATTTGTAATTTCTAAAACTATTCAGGATGGTTCATCAGTAATGATTGTTTTTTATTGGCTGCATCATAGAGAAGAAAAGCTGTTCACAAAATTATCCGAACCTTGTTTTGTCTTCTCTAAATGTTTCCCTTCTGAAAAACTAGCCCTTCTTAATTCTCTGGAATTGCGATTTTGGTGGTGCTGAACTTTTCTCCTGGCTTTAGGAATGGGCACATGATTGAGACCAGAGCCTGTAAGATTTGTACCTATGAGGTTGCTGGAAGTATGGGTAATGACGGTATCCTTTTCTCCTGTGATTTCTGCTTTAGGAAAAATCTAATCTTTGCCTCCACCTAGCAAAACCCACTTGAGAATGAAGCCAGTGAAGAAGGAAGCAGGTACAATAAATAGAAAGAGACTTGTCAACACAGGAATTTTGTCTCCAACTCTTCCACCTGCCTCACGTGCAGTTCCACATGCAGTACCTCCATGTATGGAGCACACCAATATTGGTAACTCAACATTTGAGCCACCGATATATTAATTTCTATTTCTATTGAAGACTGAATGAGTTGTGTTTATCTTGCTTGCATCCAACAATTGGTATATACCACTTTTAAATGGATGGAAAATTTCCAGAATATGAAAAGACAGGGATTTAGAGGAGAGTCTGCAGGTAAGGTGAGGGCTAGATGCTGAACAAAATGGCAGAATTCTGAGTTAGGTATTTTTCAAAAATAGCAGTTATATAAGATTCTGGCGATTGTGGAGTAGTTGGATGACACTTTAGACCAAGGTTTAATGATGTTAAAAATTCAGTTATTTGTCTTTCCGCCATGTAACTTCTATTGTTCTTCAAACCTTTAGGAAAGTCTTTTACTCACAGTTAACTAGGTTAATGGTTTGGGAACAAATCAAAAGGGGGGGAAAAAAACTGTTTCACCATAGAGCCTCTGAGCAAAACACGTAGAGAAGGTTAGATGAGATTTGTATGAGCTTGAGAATGTATAAAGAATCTTCCCATAGTTTTCTTAGGATGTTAAAAGCTTCAAGAGAAAGTTGTTCTTATACTAAAAATGAGAAAAAGCTATATAATGTGCATAATAATATTTTTTGAAACTCAACAGAGAGTTTAGGTTAAAAAATATAGGTTACTTAATTCCAAAGGACAACCGGACCCTCCGAGGAGTGGATGGGACACACAAATGATTACATCTTTTGCAGAACATGAGAAAGGGGTGCTTCCCATAAAAAGTAACAGGATTAAAACAATAAGCATGATAAAGATTCTTACAAACCAACTCAGGCAAGCAAAGGATCCTTTTTGTTCAGAAATAGGATCCTTGGTAATTCCCCAGACCTTAGGGGAATCTGTACTCATAAATAAGGTTATTTTTTCAAGAACTTCTAGTGGTTTGTTTCTAGGACTACCTCAGTGTCTCAGGCCTTCAGGGCCTGCCAAGATTTGGAGGTGGAACTGGAAGAAGTGAAAATGCCATCTATGCCTCAGGTCCTGCATGAGTACAAAATGGTGATCACCTGACACTATCAAATAGGCAGAGACTTCATCTGTACCACACACCTTGCAGTGTTAGAATGCAGAAACTATATTTTACTGGGACAGGGGTGAGAACCTCCCCATGTCCCAGTCCTGACCTTCCTTTGAGTACAAACCAAAGCCATGTGCCTTTGGGAAAGACATAGTGAAATCTGCCAATAATTTGGCTGTTCCTTGTCCCTGGAAAAATGTTGATTGCTAGTGTGGGAGAGATATAAGATTGACCCCCTCTACACTGCACAAACACTAGACAAAAGTCATCTATTGCTGGTATAGTAGCAGAAAACCTGCTCTATACAAGGTACAGTTTAGCTGCTATGGCATGGGGGACTGGAAGACAGGAAACTTGCCTTCACTCTAGACCTTGCCTGGATAAAGCTGTTTATCACAGGGGAGAGAATGGAATATTGAGAAATATGCTCTTTTCTGAGCATCAAGTGCACGGATATGCTTAAGATTAAGGCAGGAGCAAGAGATCTGAGAAACTCCCTGTCCTACCAGAAACCTTGCATAATGAATAAAAGTTAAGTGCTGGGTACAAGGCAAGAGCATAAAGAAAGCCTTTGTATTTGAAGTAGGGCCTGTGAGGGTGTAAGAGGAATAAAGAGAAAAGCCCTGCAGAACATCAGGTCTCAAATTTAAAATAACCGTGGGCACTGGAGAAAATTGAAAACTGCGTTACACTGTAGTTAATCATAGCAATGACAGCAACATCAAAATCAAACCTAGTTCAACTAGATTGACTCAACAATGCAATACTCAAGGCCTGACAGGAGAAGGGGAATGCTCATTTCCAGATATACATATAATGTACTTCTATCTCTCTTGTTCTTTTACATAAAGTGTTTACCATCCAATAAAAATTCTCATATAAACCAAAAATTTTAAAGAAAATTGTCTAAAGATAGAACAGTCAACAGAACTAGACTCAGAGATGATGTAATATTGGAACTATCAGGAATGTACTCTAAAACAACTGTAATTAATATATCAAATAATCTTATAGAAAGACAACATGCATGAAAAGATGAAGAATTTTAGCAGAGATGGAAATTATAAAAAATATGTTTTAAAAATAATGAAAAACATGATATCAGTGATAAATAATTCTTACAACAGGCCCACAGGTAGAAGGAGCATAGTGGAGACAATAATTAGTGAACTTGGTTATAGGTTAATCAAAATTGTTCAAAAATAGAAAAAGAGAAAATATGTAGAAGATGAATAAGAAGAAGAAAAAGAAAGGGGAGAAGGAGAGGGAGGAGGGTGGAGCAGGGGAAGGAGAAGAGGTAAGAGAAGAAGCGTACTCAAAATCTATGGACCAATTTCAAACAATGCAACACATGCATAATTGGAGTCCCAGAAGGAGAGAAGAAAACAATCAGGGAAAAATAAATACTTAAATAAGCAATGGCTGAAAATTTAATGATTTGTATTTAAAAAAAAAAAGAAGCAAGACAAAAAAACTCAGCTCTAAAAGATCTTAGTGAACACCAGGAAGGATAAAGACAAAGAAAAACAAAGATAGGCAGATCAAACTGTTATCAAAGATGAGGAATACATCTTGAAGGTGGGCAAATAAAGAAGAAATATTACTTAAGTAGGAACAAAGATATTGTAAGAAAAACAAATTGCTTTTAGGAACCATAAATGCCAGAAGACAATGAAATGACATCTTTTAAATGAAGATAAAAATAAAACTGTTCACCTATAATTCTATTCAGAGAGAAAAGATTTCTCAATGATAAAGGCTAAATACATTTTTTCCACCAACTAAAATCAGATTAGATTTTGTAACAGACCTCCACTATCATAGATATTAAATAAAATTATTCACACAAGATAAATACATAGAAAACTCATATATGTAGTAGAAACATGGAACCAACTCAGATGCCCATCAAAAGTGAAGTGGATAAAGAAAATGTGGAGAGAATGACACACCTCATTAACAAGGGTACCTGTGTAATGAACATTTGTATACCTAACCCTGAATTGTACCCCACACCCATAAAATAAAAAAAAAATAATAAAAATATTTTTTAAAAAAGAAAATGTGGTACATATAGATGATGGACTATTATGCAGCCATAAAGAACAAAATGCAGTCAGCGACTATCATACTAAGTGAACAAAGAATTGAATGTCACATGTTCTCACTCATAAATGGGCCCTGAACACTGGTCACACTAGCACAAGGGTGGGATCAGCAGACATTGGACACTAAAAGGTAAGGGAGGGAGAGAAGAGGGAAGGGGGAATGTGACAACACACCGGGTAACTGGTCCATTATCAGGGAGAGAGAGGACCAGTTAAAAGTCCAACTGCATTTATGTGCAACCTACTTATGCGGTAAATCCCCACTTGTACTTCACAACTCTAAAATTAAAAAAAATAATAACAATGAAAAAAATAGTAGAAGTATAGATGGCAATACCAATGTGGAAAGCTTCATCAGTTGTCCACAGTGAAGACTGAGAGCTCACATCCAGCTTGAATATTCTGAAAGCATCTAATAATTTTAGCCAACAACTACACACAAAACTTTCTCTTTCTATTTGGATTTATACTTCTGTTTGGAATGATATTGGAACAAAATCAACCACAATAGCTTTTTACATTTATTGATCAATCAGTGAAGGCGTACTAGTGCAATGAGATTTGGATATAAACAAAACCACTATTTCTCTATTAATCTTATTTTACTTGTGTAAAATGTATTTCCATAGCACGGGGATATGGAGATAGGCAGAGCAACCAGTTTGACTTGGGATAACACCCGGGGTACCTTAATTAGTAGTCATGTAGAGTCAATCAGGGAATTTTTTTTTTTAACCTCTCTAGACATCAGTCTCATCTTTATTTATTTATTTATTTGTTTGTTTGTTTATTTATTTATTTATCTGAGTCAGAGTCTCACTCTGTTGCCCAGGCTGGAGTGCAATGGCATGCTCACGGCCACCTGTTGGGCTCAGGCTATCCATCTGCAGCTGGAACTACAGACGCATGTCACCACACCCGGCTAGTTTTTGTGATTTATTGTAGAGACGAAGTCTCACCAAGTTGCCCAGGCTGGTCTCGAACCCCCAGGGTTAAGGCATTCCTCTCTCCTCGGCTTCCCAAAGTGCTGGGATTATAGGCTGAGCCATGGCACTCGGCCCTAGTCTTATCTTTAATATGGGATAATATGCTACCTACTCATCAAATAATTGTGAAGATAAAATTCGATAATCTATATAGAACTTTTAGCACAGTGACTAATATGTATACATACTAATTTCTCTGCATATTAACACTATTTATTATTACTAAAAAATGTTCCAGTGGAATGAACTATTTTTTTAAATGAAGAATTTTTCTATAAAAAAGGAAATGGAGAAAACTGGAAAAAAATTAAAATGTTAGCACATATAAAATAAAATGTAGTTTTCCATATTTATAATTACTGTAAAAGATAATGCATTGTGTAAATTAAAAGTAAAAAGTGTAGTATGTAAGACATGCATAATAAAGTTTGGAAAATATGTAACACTGTAGAAAAATATTTCTCATAAACATGAATGCAAAATCCTTAAGAAAATATTAACAAATAGAATCCAACAGTATATAAAATTGATAGTGCATATAAAGTGGGGTTTATCCTACCACAAGATTGGCTTCTCAATTTAAAATATCACATAATGCAGTACATTGTATCAATAGACTAACAATAAATACAGAAAACTATTTACTATAGAGTGTTTTACATAGAAATAAAATGCACAGCAACAATTACATAAAGGTCAAAGAGAAAGAAAATGGACATATACAATCATTAAGTTCTTGTACTATATGTTGAGTACTATACTACCACTTGTCCATAAACTGAGGTAAATGAAACATGTATAGTATAAATTCTAAAGCAAATGGAGAAAGAGAGAATCAACCCATAAAAAAGACAAAATAGAATGTAAAATATTCAATTAATTTAAAAGAAGACAGAAAAAACAGTAAACAAAAGACAAGAAACAGATAAAAATAGTAAAGTGATCAATTTTTTAATCACAATATATGACATTAAATGTAACTGGTCTAAATATTTCAATTAAAAGTAAAAGATTCTTAGATAAAATAAAACCGTATGACCCAACTAAATGCCTCTTTGAGCAAAAACCACTCTGAAAATATAAAGGAAGTAGGTAAAAGTAAAAGGCTAATAAAATATATGCCATATTAACACAAACCAAAGAAATTTGGAGTGACTATATTTGTATCAGACCAAGTAGGTGAAGTAGATGTCTCAGTGCATAATATTTCCAGGGATAAAGAGGGTTATCCAATAATAATAAGGTAATAAAGAGAATATACAAACTATAAATGTTTATGCACCGAATAACAGAACTTTAACACACAGGCAACAAAAACTGATAAAACTGGAAGGAGTAGTAATTGAATCCATAATTTTTGCTAGTTATTTTATCACTCTCAATAACCAATTGAACACATAAGGTGAAAATCAGTAATGAAACAATATCAGTAAGGAAACAAAATGAACTGTCAATTATAGAACACTCCACTCAATAAGATGAGAATATACAATATTTTCAAATCCACAAAGAACATTTTCCAAATTCATATTCTGGGACATAAAACAAGTATCAATAAATATAAAATAATTCAAAATATACAAAATATAGTATATCATTACCCCGAATTTGATTTTGAAATCAATAAAAGAAAGGTATTTGGAAAATCCTAAAATTATTGAACTAAATAACGTACTTTTTAATAATGCATGAATCAAAGGAAGAAATAATGGAAACTATATAACATTTTTATATTTACAAAAACCAAAACCCAACATATCAAAACATGGCACAACTACAGCAGGAATTAGAGAAAATTTGATTATATTACACACTTAATATTAGAAAGGAAAAAAGGTCTCAAATCAATGCTTTGGTTTATACCTTTAGAAAACCTGAAAAAGAAGAGAAAATTAAACTGAGTAATTACATCAAAATAATAATAGATAAGAGTTTAAATCATTAAAATAGAAAGCAGAAAGCCATAGAAGAAGTAGATAAAATCAAAAGTTGATTCCATCTAAATATCAGTATAAATGACAAACCATTACCAAGACTGATTAGGAATAAAACCGAGAAGGCATCCATTACAAATAACAGCAATAAGTAAAGACGTCACTACAGATCCTGCACGCATTAAAAGGGTGATACAAAATAAAACAAAAACTCAAGGCCAATAAATTTGGTTACTTAGATAAAGTGAAAAAATTATTTGAAAGACACAAACTACCAAGACTCACTCAAAACCAGATAACCTTAGCAGTTCTATATGTATTTTAAAAATTGAAGTTGTAGTTTAAAATCTTCCAGCAAAGAAATCTCCAGACCCAGATGGCTTCACTGACAAAGTATGCCAAATATTTTAGGAAGAAATCATACCAATTCTACACAAACCCTTCCAGAAAACTGAGGAAGAGAGAACACTTCTAAACTTCTATGAGTCTAGCATATACTAATGCCAAAAAACAAGAAAAACAGACTACAGACCAACATTCTTAATAAACAGACACAGAAATTTTAAACAAAATTTTTGCAAATCTAACCACGTAATATGCAATAAGGATAGTATATCGTGACCAAGCAGTGTTCATCCAAAATATGAAAGGCTGTTTCAACATTAGAAAATCAGTCTACGCAACTTATCATATACAGTCTATGAAACACTTGAAAGAAAAAAAAAAGAATTAATAAATTGTACTTTATCAAAATTAAAAACAAAACCTTTTTCTCTGTGAAAGATACTTTTTTTTTACTCTTACAATTTTTACAGGGAGCTTTTGCTTTTCCATTTAAAAGATAGACTTTATATTTTAAGGGTTTTAGATTTACTAAAAACTTGAGAAGATAATAGAGTTCCCAAACACCTCATACCTGATTTCCTCTCTTATTAGCATTTTGCATTATTGGGGTGTCTTTGTTACATTACCAGTATTAACATAGTATTATGAACTAAAATGATTAATTTATTTAGAGTTCCTTAGGTTTTACTTAGTGTCCTTTTTCTCTTCCAGGGTACATCCAGAATATTGCATCACATTTAGTTGCACTACGTATGCTTGCTGCCACTGGAGTGTCTTACATAGGACCTCTCAGATGACAGAGCAAGAATATAAATGTGCATATACTAACCTGGACACTTATACATACCCACAATATGTCTGTATGAAACAATCTGTATCTACATTAAAGAAAATATAAATTCATGTGGATGTGTCCAACTCTTTTACCACACAGATCATTCTTTCCCCTTGCCGATCTATAAAGCCCACTCCAACAGTGAGAAATGTGGCTCCCATTATCCACTGTCCATTTCTTAATTATTGAGATCCTATTTTTTCCTGCATCTATTGATATAATCATGTGATTTTTCTTCTTTAGACTGTTGACATAGAGGATTATATCAAATGATATTTTTTCTAAAGATGTGGGGTAGAATTCAGGGTTAGGTATATAAATGGACATTGTACAGGTAAGGTTTGGGTCTCACTTTGGTTCCCACATAGCCTGGTTTGAGATCAGGTACACTTATTGATGAAGTGTATATCAATTGATTTTTGAGTGTTGAACCAATCTGTTTACCCGGAGTACGTTCTGTATAATTTTTTATACATTGTCAGATTCAGTGTGCTAATATCTTGTCAAAGATTTCTGTATTTATATTCATGAGAGATGTTGATTTATAGTTAGTTTTCCTTTCTCGTATTTACCTGGATTTGGTATTAGAATAATGCTGGCTTCATAGAGTAAGATTAGAAGTGTTGCTTCTGCTTCTACTTTATGAACTAGATTACAAAAAAATTGGGTATCATTTCTTCCTTAACTGATTGGTTGAATCAAACAATGCAACTATCTGGGCCTGATGTTTTTTTTAGTGGAAAGTTATTGATTATTGATTAAATTTCCTTTCATAGATATAGGCCTGTTCAGATGATCTATTTCTCCTTGTGTAAATTTTAGTGTTTGTGTCTTCCAAAGAATTGTTCAATTTTATATGTTATCAAATTTATGGGCATAAATTGTTCATACTATTCCCTTATAATATTTCTTACTTCTGTTTTGTCAGTCATAACTTAAACAGAGGGGAAAATGAAGTTGTAAGCAAAAATTCATTTGTACTGTCTTTCATATTTATAAGTATTTACCTTTTCCATTTAAAAAATTTCTTTATGTAGAATTAAGTTAGTATCTAGTTTCCTCTTCCATTTCTGATTTTAGTAATATCTATAGTCTCTCTCTCTCTTTCAGTATAGCTAAAGTTTTGTCAATTTTATTTATCTTTTCAATGACAACTTTTGTTGATCTTCTCTATTGTTTTTTTCTATTATGTTTTTAAAATTTTCATTCTAATCTCTATTTTTTTGGTCTCTGTTTGCTTGAGGCTTACTTTGCTTTTTTTTTTCCCTTAATCTTCCTATTCTTAAGGTGGAATGTCATGCTATTAATTTGAGATTTTTTCTTTTTAAGATAGGTGTTTACAGCTGTAAGTTTCTCTCAAGTACTGATTTTCTGCATTTCACAGGTTTTGTTATTTTGTGTTTTCATTTTCACACTCCTCAAAGTGTTTTGTAATTTCCCTTGTAAGCTCTTCTTTGATACATTCGTTATTTAAGATTATGCTAATTTCTAGATATTTGTGACTTTTCTGTTCTCTTTTCATTATTTATTTTAAATTCTATTCTATTATTCTCTAATTGATAATATAAATTCTAGATATGCAATTTAGTATTATTACTTTATTCAGTTGTGCTTAAATCAGGAAGCAAATGGGGCTTCAAAAGACATTAATTTGTATGGTCTTTCCTATTTATCTTTATTCAGTTGTGCTTAAATCAGAAGGAAAATGGAGCTTCAAACAAAAATTAATTTGTATTGTCTTTCATATTTATCTAAGTAGTTACCTTTCCCAGTTTTTTTTTCTTTATGTGGAGTTACGTTAGTATGAGTTAGTACCTAGTGTCCTTTCTTTTCAGCCTGAAGGACTTTTGTTAGCATTTTTTGTCTTGAAGGTCTAGTAGCAACAAACTCTTTCAGTTTTTATCTGGGAATATCTTAGTTTCTCATTGATTTGTAAGGGATAGTTTTGCTGAGTACAAGATTCTTGATTTACAGTTTTTTTTCATTCAGCCTTTTGAATGTACCATTTCACTGTCTTCTGACCTCCATGATGTGAAATCAACTGTTTATTTGCCTTATTGTGTATCCTTCTTCATTATGAGTCACTTCTTTCTTGCCACTTTCTTTTTTTAAATTTTATTTTAAAGATGTAGGATACAATTTAGGGTTAGATATATAGGTGGTCATCATACAGGTAAAGTTTGGGCCTCCAAGCCGGGCTCGGTGGCTCAGCCTGTAATCCCGCGCCTTTGGGAGGCTGAGGTGAGTGGATTGCCTGAGCCCGCGGGTTCGGGACCCGCCTGGGCAAGCGAGACCTCATCTCTACAATAAATCAAAAAATCAGCCGGGCGTGGTAGCACGCGCCTGTAGTTCCAGCTACTTGAAAGGCTGAGGCGGAAGGATCGCCGGAGCCCAGCAGGTCCAGGCTGTGGTGGCCGAGAGCGGCCACTGCACTCCAGTCTGGGTGAGAGTAAGACTCCAACTCAAAAAAAAAAAAGAAAAAAAGGAAAAAATTACTAGAATCCATATGACTCTCAACTTAGGAAATTAAGAGGATAGTTGTTATCCAATAGTTCGTACAGAAACAGTGTCATAGATTTGGTTGTTTTCTTTTTTTCTGAAAAGTCTATTACATACTACAGAAATACCCAATTTGGTCACAAAAATAAATGAAAAAACCTACACATATATGCCACTACAAATATTTTTAAAAATAAATGAAACATTCAATGTAAAAGTTACCTCATAAGTGTTCCTTCCGGGGATTTTTCTTTATGGGTTGGGAAGCCTTCTTAAACTGACAATTCTTCTAAAAATATAAAATATCTGATTTTTTTCATGAATATGCATTCTTGCTTTCCTGATGAGTTTTCTGTAGCAAACATAGTCATTCTTCTCTGAATGAAAAACCTTAGAACTGAGTTCAATATTAAGGTCATCTGTCTGAGAAATTTTGACTGCATGAATATGTCCAAGAGTCTCTGAGCGCTGAACCAACCCCAGCAACTTCAATAATGATATTATTATTATTATTATTTTTGAGTCAGAGTCTCACTCTGCCCAAGTTGGAGTGCAGTGGCACACTCATGGCCACTGCAGCCTCAACCAGCTGGGCTCTGAAGATCCTTCCGCCTCAACCTTCCAAGTAGCTGGAATTACAGGTGCACACTACCATGCCCAGCTAATTTTTTTTTATTTATTGTAGAGACAAGGTCTCGCCAAGTTGCCCAGGCTGGTCTCGAACCCACGGGCTTAGGCAGTCCACTCGCCTCAGCCTCCCAAAGAGCTGGGATGGATGACAGGCTGAGCCACCGAGTCTGGCCGATATTTTTATTATTATTGTTATTATTGCTTTTTTTGGGGTAGAGAATAAGGTCTTGCTATGTTGCCCAGGCTGGTCTCAAACTCCTGGACTCAAATGCTTCTGCCTCATTTTCCAGATGTGTTGGGATTAAAGGCATGAGACACCATGCCTAGCACTTCTTCCATATTGTTATAAACAAAGCAGTTGTAGAAGACATGGCCAACTTGTTAATGTTGCCTAAACCCTCCACAAGAGGTGAGCTCAGGCACTGGTGAGCTCAAGCCTGAAAGGTCTTGGGTTGGGTCATTCCTGGGTTCAGGTGTTGGTCATTTATAAGGAGAAAGGCAAAAGAGGGCTCCCGTTATGCACTCAAATGATAATATTGGCTCAATAGACTTAAACACATAAAAATGTAAGCTCCTACTGGATAGCCATGTGCAAAAGAATAAGTTGGATCTTTACCTTATACCAGGTACAAAAATTAACTCAAAGCTGGGCGTGGTGGAGCATGCCTGTAATCCCAGCACTTCAGGAGGCAGAGTCGAGAGGATTTGCCTGAACCCAGGGGTTCAAGACCAGCCTGAGCAACACGGCAAGACCTTGTCTCACAATAAATAAAAAAATTACCCAGGCATGGTGGTGTAGGACTGAAGTCTCAGCTACTTGGAAGACTGAGGCAGAAGGACCGCCTGAGTCCAGCAGGTCAAGGTTGTGGTGACCGTGAGCATGCCCCTGCACTTCAGTCTGGGTGACAGAGCAAGACTCCAACTCAAAAAAAAAAAAAAAATTCACTCAAAATAACTCACTGACCTAGATGTAAGAGGTAAAGCTATAAAACTCTTTTTTTTTTTTTAGTATAAAACTCTTAGAATAAAATATAGAAGAAAAGTTTCATGATACTGGATTTGGCAGTGATTTCTTGGATGTGATACTCAAAGCACAAGCAACAAAAGAAAAACTAGATAAATTGGACTTCAAGATTAAAAACTATTGTGCATCAAAGGACACGATAAATAGAATAAAAGGCAACCCATGGACAGGGAGAAAATATTTGCAAATTTATATCTGATAAGGAATTAATATCCAGAATGCATAGAAAACTCCTATAACTCAACAACAATGAAAACTAATTTAAAAATGGGTAAAGAACAGACATTTTTATTTTTTACTATATTTGAATAGACATTTCATCAAAGAAAATATACAAATGATCAATAAGCACATGAACAGGTGCTCAGGTCATCATTAGGGAAATGCAAATCAAAACTATAACCTGGGATTACAAGTATGAGCCACCATGCCTGGTCTCAAGACCAGCACTTTGGGAGGCTGAGGCAGGAGGATTGCTTGAGCCTGGGGGTTCGAGACCAGCCTGGGGAGCATAGTGAGATCTGATCTCTACAAAAAAATCAAAAAATTAACCGGACATGGTAGCACATATGTAATTCCAGCTTCCAAGAGGCTGAGTTGGGAGGATCACCCGAGCCCTTGAGGTCGAGGCTGTGGAGAGCTGTGATCATGTCACTGCACTCCAGCCTGGGAGACAGAGTGAGGCCCTGACTCAGAAAAAAAAATTTTTTTTTTAAATTTTAGTTGGAGTCTCACTTGGTCACCCAGGCTGGAGTGCAGTGGCATGTTTATGGCCACCCCAGCATCGACCTACTGGGCTCCGGCGATCCTTGCGCCTCAGCCTTCCAAGTAGCCGGAACTATAGGTGCACACTACCACGACCGGCTAATTTTTGAGTTATTGTAGCGACGTGGTCTCACCATTTTGCCCAGGCTGGTCCCAAAAACCACAGGCTCAGGCAATCCTCTCCCCTCAGCCTCCCAAAGAGCTGGGATTATAGACTTGAGCCACCATGCCCATCCAAAAAATTTTTTTAATAACCACAAAACAAAATACCAAGTGTCAGTGAGGGTACGAAGAAATCGGAGCCCTCGTGCATTGCAGGTGGTAACGTAAGGTGGTGCAGCTTCTCTGGAAAACAGTATGACTGTTCTTCAAAAAATTAAACAGTCACTGTATGATCCAGCAATTCCACCTCTAGGGATACACCCAAAAAAATTGAAAGCAGACACTTGAAGATATTCATACACCCATGTTCATAGCAGTATTCATAATAACCAGAAGGTGGAGACAACCCAGGTGTCCATCAGGGATGTGTGGGTAAACAAAATGTGCTATATACTTTTAGGGGTTAGTCAATCTTAAAAAGGCATGAAATGCTGCAACACAGAAACACCTTGAAAACATGATGCTAAGTGCAACAGGCCTGACACGAAAGCACAGATATCATATGATTCAATTCACGTGAGCCACCTAGAACAGTCAAAGTCAAGGAGACAGAAAAAAGTATAGTAGTTATTAGGGGCTGGGGGAAGGGGCACGGGGAGTTATTGTTTAATGGGTACAGAGTCTCAGGTTGGAATGATGAAAAAGTTCTGGAGGGTAGATAGTGGTGATGGTTGCATAGCATCGTGAATGCAATTGATGCCACTTAGTGGTTAAAATGGTAAATTTTAGCTGGGCGCGGTGGCTCACGCCTGTAATCATAGCACTTTGGGAGGTTGAGAAGGGAATATAGCTTGAGCCCAGGAGTTTGAGACCTGTCTGGGCAACATAATGAGACCACATCTCAAGATAAATAAATAATAAAAGAAAAAACGGTAAATATAAGATGTATATTTTACCACAAAGCAAGTTTAAGCTCCTCTGCTATATAAATATATACATGCACACAGAGATAATAAAAATGTTTAAATAAATAACCAAGGAGAGAATATTGCAAAATTGATAATTCGTAGGTTGAGATAAAAGAGCTTATAAAAATGGATGCAAAAAAACACTAAAGCTCTGAGTGGAAATATTAGTAAGATATTGATAGTTCACAGAAGAAAGAAAAGGCTAAAAACATAAAATAATCTTCCTCATTGATATCAGAGAAATGCATATTTAAATGTTCAGCTTCAGTGCAGTGTCTAGTGTAAGAAGTTGGGTTTGAGAACATGTTTTACATGTGAGGCTCACATGTTGCACACCGTTACCTAGGGTGATGGGTCACAAATATAGTAAAAAATAAAAATAAAATATTCCACTTCACCCATGAAGCTGGCAAAGGCTTTTCAAGCAATAACTACTCAGGGCTCACAAGACCGTTTTCAGTGTGAACATAGTTTGAAACAAATCCTTGAGAAAGCAGTTTATTAATATTTATCGAGATATTTTTAAAGTGCCCTTTGAGGCCGGGTGCGGTGGCTCATACCTGTAATCCCAGCACTTTGGGAGGCGGAGGCGAGAGGATTGCCTGAGCCCAGGGGTTCCAGACCAGCTTGGGCAACTTGGCGAGACCTCGTCTCGACAATAAATCCAAAAATGAGCCGGGTGTGGTGGCTCACACCTGTGGTTCCAGCTATTTGGAAGGCAGAGGCAGAAGAATCACCTGAGCCCAGCAGGTCAAGGCTACGCTAGCCGCAAGCATGCAGCCTAGGCAACAGAGTGAGACTCCACTCAAAAAATAAATGAATAAATAAGTGCCCTTTGAACCTTTAATTCCACTTTTAGGACTCTCATAACCCAAGTTACTACCTCCCTCATTGTAGAACCATTTACTACTGAAAAAAAAACCCAGAGGAAGCTAACCATTCAGACATAAGGAAATGGTTAAGGAATATGTCTGATCTAACATCATACATTAAAGGATTTTAGTGACATGAGAAAACGCTGCAACTCCCAATGTGGGGTGAAGTCAAAAAACAACACAAAACCGCACTCACAGCCAGCCCCGATTCCATGAGTGCTGGGTGTGTGCAATAATAGAGAGAAATAAACCACAGGGCAACATGGCTTCCCTCTGGGTGGTGGATGACTTTTATTTTCTTCTTTATGCTTTTTTGTGTGTTCTAAGTTTTCTACAAAGAACGCTAATTAGTTCATAAATGATGTTCATATCTCTCAGCCTAATCATTCCACTTATAGAAATTCATTCTAAAGAAAGAGTCCTAAATAAAGAAAAGACTTTGTACAGAGATTTTTTTTTTCTTTGAGTCGGAGTCTCACTCTGTCACCCAGACTGGCGTGAAGTGGCACCATGGCTCACTGCAGCCTGATTTGCATTTCTTTTTCTTTTTCTTTTTCTTTTTTTGAGTCAGAGTTTCACTCTGTCTCCCAGGCTGGAGTGCAGTGGCACACTCATGGTCACCGCAGCCTCAGTGGGCTAGGCTCAGGCGATCCTTCAGCCTCAGCCTTCCAAGTAGCTGGAACTACAGGCATGCACCACCACAACTGGCTAATTTGCTTGATTTACTGTAGAGACGAGATCTCACCAAGTTGCCTAGGCTGGTCTCAACCCCTGGACTCAGGCAATCCTCTCGCCTCCGCTTCCCATAGTGCTGGGATCACAGGCATGAACCTCCATGCCCGGTGTGTGCAGAGATTTATAATGGAAAAATATTGGAAAATTTGGAAAGTTAAAGTAAATCATGGCATAAGCACTCAGTAAACTGCTGTGCAGCCATTAAACTCAAGTTTTACGATAACCTGCCATATGTGTAGAGTTAAGTGAAGAAAACCAGGACACAAAAATAAATATATGGTACGATCAAAAAGTATGTGAAAAATTATGCTGTCAAAAAACAATACTCAAATGAAATACAATCAAAGATTAACGCAATGTATCTTTGGGTGAGTAAATCTTGGGTTCATTTTTCTTCTTTCTGCTTATTATATTTTTTCATATTTTCTGTAGTGAGCACATATGACTTTTTTGTAGAAAATTTTTCCAATCAAGTAAAACAGCTAACAATCTGTGAATACTGAGAATAGTCAGTGGTTTTCATTTTATTTCTTATTCTCCATTTTCCAAATTTCCCATATGGCATTGTTAATTTTTATCATTTAAAAGTTTAGACCAGGCACGGTGGCTCATCCCTGTAATCCTAACACTTTGGGAGGCTGAGGCAAGAGGATTGCTTGAACCTAGGAGTTTGAGACCAGCCTGAGCAATATAGCAAGACCTCGTCTCTACAAAAAAATTTTAAAAATTAGCCAGCAATGGTGGTGTGTGCCTATAGTGCCAGCCACTCTGGAAGCTGAGGCAGAAGGATTGCCTGAACCCAGCAGATCGAGGCTACAGTGGCCATGATCATGCCACTCACTACATGCCAGTCAGGGCAACAGAGTGAGACCCCCAACTCCAAAAATAAAAAAATTTATATAAAGCCAGGCATGGTGGTATGCACCTGTAATCCCAGGTTCTCAGGATAGGAGACTAAAGCAGGAGGATCCCTTGAGCCTGGGAGTTCAAGTCCAACTGGGGCAACATAGCAAGACCCCACCTCTAAAAAAATAAAGTTTATATAATTCTATAAAAGAGCAATGAATACGTAAAGTTCACTTCTTTCTCTCACTCCTATGAAGACTGTTCTTTGCTAAGAGCTGCAGCCACTATTTTCTGAGCAGTATTTGGGGGCAGAGTCACACGGGCTGTCTAAAGCCTTTACTAGGGAGAATGGCCCATCGCCTCATCTCTGTAAGCGGGACTGGTTTCCAGTCCTTCCTCTTCTGTCATGCCCATGTAGGGTTCCTGGTCCTTCAAAGTCATGTGGTAATTGTGGGCTTAGCCTCCACCCACTTGGGAGACAGATGCCTTGGTCTCAGGCAGTCCACGCCTGTGGTGGCAATGCAGGGCTGGGCACCCCGCTCTTTGTCATCTGCCTGTCACACACCACACATGACTCATAATACAAGGAGGCAAATCAAGGTCTTTGTCCCACTGGGTCCTAAGTAACAAAGACCACTTATACCCCCTAAAGCTATTGAAATTTAAAAGAAAATTCTGTTGTTTTAAGCCACACAGATTGTGTTCATGTATGCAGCCCTAGGAAATGGATATAGTGCTAGACGATTGCAT
>CAUYQG010054557.1:0-40928 GCA_963574415.1 Tarsius wallacei | reverse complement strand
AACTTGGCAAGACCTCATCTCTACAATAAATAAAAAATTAACCACACGTGGTAGCACACACCTGTAGTTCCAGCTACTTAGAAGGCTGAGGTGGAAGGATCGCTGGAGCCCAGCAGGTCAACGCTGGAGTGGCAGTGAGCATGCCACTGCACTCTAGCCTGGGCGACAGAATGAGACTCTAACTCAAAAAAAAAAAAAAAAAAGGTGGTTTCATGGTCTTGCATTTCATATTAGAATTTGTTCTAAGGCGGTTGGGAACCAAGGACATTTTCAGCAAAGAAGGGCCACAAACAGATTAACACTTTAGAAAAATGATTTTTTTAAAAAAATTTAATTTAAAATTGTAGGGAACGATTCAGGGATAGGCATACAATATTCATCCTGCAGGTACCCTTGTTGATGAGGTGTGCCCCTCCTACCCCAGGCAGATTCCCACTACTGCCAATCCCACCTCCTCACGCCCCCACACCCCCGCAGTTTCTCGCTATTGTCAGTTCTTTTCTTATAGTATTACGATAGTTGTTCAAGGTCCACTTATGAGCGAAGAATATGTGTTACTCAGTTGTTTCTGTGAAAGATCACTCAGTATTATCGACTCTAATTCCATCCAGGTTGCTGTGAAGTTCATGATTTTGTTCTTCTTTATAGCTGCATAATATTCCATTGTGTATATGTACCATATTTTTTTTATCCAGTCCTCTTTTGATGGGCAGCATGGTTGGTCCCATGTTCTTGCTATTGTGAACAATGCTGCGATAAACATACATGTGCAGGTATCTTTTTCATAGAGTGATTTGAGTTCTTCAGGTATATTCCCAGTAGGGGGATTGAAGGGTCATACGGAAAGTCAATTTTTAATCCTTTAGGAATTGCCACACTGTTTTCCACAGAGGCTGTACTAGTTTATACTCCCACCAACAATATAGAAGTGTTCCCTTTTCACCACATCCTCTCCAGCATCTGTTGTTTTTTGAGTTATTGATGATAGCCATTCTGACTGGAGTCAGGTGGTATCTCAGTGTAGTTTTAATTTGCATTTCTTTGATGACTAGTGAGGCTGGACACTTTTTCATGTATCTGTTGGCTGCTCGTATATCTTCTTTTGAGAATTATCTATTCATATCTTTTATCCACTTTGTAATGGGGCTGTCTGTTTTTTCTTTTCAGCATGTTTGAGTTCTTGTAGATCCTAGATGTTAGGTTTTTGTCAGACATGGAGTTGGCAAATATTTTTTCCCAGTCTGTGGGCTGTCTCCCTGCTCTCTTGATGATTTCTTTGGCTTTGCAAAAGCTTGTCAGTTTGATGAGGTCCCACTTGTCTATCTTATCTCTTGTGGCATGAGCACTTGGGGTTTTGATCAGGTATTGGTTGCCAGTTCCAATTTCCATAATGGTGTCTCCTGCATTTTCTAAGGAATTCATAAGGAAACATAAACAACCACGAATAGCCAAACAATCCTCAGCAAACAAAACAAACGAACCAAATAAACCAAAAAACAAAGCAGGAGGTATCACACTCCCAGATTTTAAACTTTATTATAAACGTTAACATAAAGCTACAATAATCAAAACAGCCTGGTATTGGTACAAGAACAGGTATATAGACCAATAGAACAGAATTGAGATTCCAGAAGCAAAATCTCAATTTCTCAACCAACTCATCTTCGACAAAGCCTCCACCACCAAACAATGGGGATAGGAGAACCTATTCAGTAAACAACGCTGGGAAAACTGGCTGACCACATGCAGAAGATTGAAACAGGATACCTACCTATCCCTATATACAAAAATCAACTCTAAGTGGATCAGAGATCTAAATGTAAAACCTCAAACTAGAAAAATGATTTTCTGTATAGTATGGATAGTTGACTGTGGGGAATAATTGTAATACTATTTAGGAGGATATTACAGAAACCTGGGCAGAAAATGATATGGAATATAGTTATAGTAAAGGCAAGATTAATGAAATGGATGAATCAAGAGATAAAGGACATAAAATTTGTACATAAAATATCAAATGCACTGGTTGAGGTGGAAAGAAATATTAATGCTTGTATTTTGGTGGAGTAACAGGGTAGTTGCTGGAATAATTCAATGATATAGGAAATATAATGTAAGAATAAAGGAAAAATTATAATCAAATTTAGATTTTTGTAACAACAAAATAATCAAGAAGTGATGTTCAGTAGGATTAGATGTTAGGGCTAGGGGTTGAGAAATAGAACTAGAATGAAAGCATAGTTTTGAAAATCAGTAATGTGAAATGGATGTGAGTCTCCTGAGATAAAATTTGCAGTAGGAATAAGGAAATTGTGAAGAATATCAAGGTTAAAGAGTCTGGATTAAACTTAGTGAACTATCACAGAAACAAAGAACTGAATACCACATGTTCTCACTCATAAGTGGGGCTTGAACATTAGTCACAGTAGCACAAGGGAGGGATCAGCAGTTGTGAGACACTGCCAGGGGAGGTGGGGGTTGGGACACATAACAATACAAATGGTATCTGGTCCTAAACCAGGGGATATGAGGACCGATTGAAGGCCCAGACTTCACCTGCACAGAGACTACTTATGTAACTAATCCTGACTTGTACCCCACATCTCTGGGATAAAATAAAGTTATAAAGAATTGTAAAAAAAATTAAGAGTCTGGATTAAAAAGAATCACCCAGAAAGGAAACATAGTAGTATGTGGAGACTCAAAACCAAACAAATACCAGTAGAGAATAATTAACAATGCTCAACTGTAAAGTTTCTATAACATTAGGAACAAAGTTGTTACTTGATTAACAACAAAAATATCAATGGTAGTTATTGTAAGAGCAGGTTCTGTTTGAAGTACATGGTGAGTGGGGAAATAATGATGGAAACCATGAGCAACACCTTCAGGAGTAGATAATCAAGAATCTTGATTTTAGATCAAGATCAGAGGAGTATGGCAGGGTGTGTTAAATGAGTGGCAAGTATTCTTTTCCTGGAACAAGCCCATGAAGACAGATATTCAGTCTTTTGCATTCCCACGCATGCAACTGCCTCTTCACTTTTCTCACCTTTGAATTCAATCCTTATAGAAGTGTCTGTGATTGGCAAAGTCCAAGTTACATGACCACAAAGAAGAATGTGTGGGGATATCAGTTTTCTAACTTCTTTCTCTAAAAGCAGAATTCATAACGTATGTAGTTTACCCACATACAGAAAGGATATTCAAAGATGGTAACCAGAAAATTAAAATATCCACAATATCCTCTATATTTGAGACTAAAGTTGGGGTGCTGTAAGGCAAGTCAGAAGTAAACACTGGTATAGGAACTATATTTACAGAAGTTCAATTTAGTTTGGGAGATTCTGAATGTAAAATATAAAGTCTAGGGAAATATTATGTCAAATATAAAGAAAGTTCAGAAATATACTATAGAATTAGGATCCTCCTGGTAGGAAGTAAGGGTTTAAAGTATGGGCACCAAAAAAAGGATAGAATGGAGAATGACCAGAGAAATACCTTGAGGTCAGAATATTGGAGAATGTCTTACCTTCAGTGGTTAAGGGAAGCAGAAATGGAATTTAGGAAAAAATACTGTGAGAAAGAAATAATAATTTGATGTGAAACCAAAAGAAGACAGTATTAGAGGCTGGATAAATGGTGAAAAGTGCCAATGGAATAGATTAGTCAGAAGAATGAGGGGTCAATTTACTCTTTAGAAGTTATTGGTAACCTTAGGGAGATAATCCTCATTGGAACACCAAGGCATAAAGATCAGGATAACAAAACAAACAAAACCCAAGTCCTCCAAGAAGTAGACACTAAGACAGGATTAAATATTCAAAAATTTCATCAGAAAAAAATGCCTGTGAGAGATAATGAGGAGGGAATAAGAGAGAACTGCAAGATTCATGAGACAGAGATGCAAGTCATATCTATGTTGAAGGAAAAGGAAAGGAAGGAGAAGTCAAGTTCTCACACTCTGGTGCAGTCAAATGTAGGTTCAGCTAGGCCCTTGGGTGTCTTTAAGCTAAAATTGGTTGTTGAAAAGTCTTATGGCTTCCAGAAATGAATCTTAGTATTCCCATTGCACTTTGTCACTGCCTAAGAGCAGCTCATAGGAAACTTGGTCTTTGAGCAACTGTGGCAATGAATTTCAGAGCACAACACCTGGAGCCCTTGATCAGTTTTGTTTCACATATTTTGAAGCTTGCAAGGCAAATTCTCATGAACAACACACCAGAGGAGAATGAAAATATTGGGAGAAACTGGCAGCAAGGAAAATCTAAAAGTAAAGCAAAGGGGAAAATGTGACAAGGTTATTTAAGAAGGTTGAGTAGGCAAACTTTATTATAATACATAAGATGATATGCTATCATATGAACGATGTTACTTATTTAGGATGCCCAAAGAGGCTAGAATGCTTACAGGTGTATCTATATTGTCTACAGCATGTACTAATTGTACACATAAATGCTAGTAGATAACAAATCAACTATAGTCCCATAATTGATAGGAGAACAGGAAGCCTAAGATGCAGAAGGAGAAAATAGTCTAGATGAGGAAGAGATAGTGAGAAAAATATATGGGGAAATATGAAAGGTTTAAAAGTAGAGAAAGGACAGTAAATTGTCTTCTTTATATTAGGAAGCAAATTTGCGGGTGTGATGAGGTTGGGGATTGAGCCAAGAGGATAAAATTTGCTCCTTGCAATGTTAGGGGTATTTATGTGGTACAAATACTGAGTTAATGAAAGAGTTTCTGTCAAGTCACTGTATACAGCTAGTAAATGTCCTCTGGATGGTGTGTAATTCTCTCGCATAGTTCAGCAGAGAACTCTGGGAACTCAAAAAAGAGGACTAAAAGATTGGGAAGAGTAGATAATTAGGGAAGTAATTCTAAACTGATATTGAGACTAGAACTGAAGTGAATCTAAATATAAGAAGGCAAGTGACAATATAAACAGAGCAGTGACATTTTCACTACAAATTTTGGAACTTAGACAACACGTAATTATTTTAAAAATGTGTTTTTTCTTTTTACTTTTTTCTTTATGATATTCTTCAATATATCATTTTTCTTGGATACAGCCAACTTTATTTAGTATGTACTGATGATAATAAAATTGGTGTTTGAGATCCTTAATATCATCTACAACAATATAGATTTCTGTTTCCTTTGTGAGAACCAGAATTAACAAACTTTATGTTCCATGTATCTAAGTGAAAACACATGCCATCTGTTCACCTTTTTATACCTTCATTAGGATACCTACAAATGACTCATGGGTAAAAAGAAAATATGGCCACTTGAGTCCAGAAAGCAGTTTGCAATGTGTCAAATGGCTATGGATACTCAGGCAGCAGCCACTATCCAGTTGGCGGAAACAAAAAGTGGTTTCACATGCAATAAAGTAGAACAAATTTTTCTCATATGGCTATAATCAGGACACAGAACCCAAATATCTCAAAAATTAATATTGATCATCAATTTCTTTTCAATAGTCAGTTTTATAATGAGCATGAACCATGAGTTTATTCATTCCTACATTGAAATAGTAAATACTTATTGAGCACCTACTCTGTGCCAGTCACCTTACTAAACAGCAGTGCTACAAGGGTGATTAAGGAAGCCTCATATTCTACCTTTGTGAGTTTCACCTTTTATTTCAGGCCTTGCTGCTCCAAGTGTGGTCCCCAGACTTGTAACATCTGCATCACCTAGGAGGAGCTTGTTGAAAGGCAGAATCCTAGGACCTGCCCAAACCACTGGTTTGAAATCTACATTTTAATGAACATCTTAACTGATTCAAATTCAGATAAATATTTGATAAACACTGTTTAGTAAATACTACCATGTTCCAAATACTACAGCACCATCTGACTCAGACTGAAGTGCCTGGAAAAATCTTCTCATTAACTTTTTGCTCTATAAAACTTCTTGACAGTTGCAGAACTCTGACTGTTCAAAATATACATCAGCAAGAAGGTTCTGACTAGAAAATATGTCCCTTCTCCATCATGGCTTTTTCCTGCCTCCTTGGCAAATTATTAGATGAACATTAAAATGTTGCAACTTTTTAAAAAAATTTTATTTTAAAGATGTGGGGTACATTTCAGGATTAGGTATACAAATGTTCATTATGCAGGTACCCTTGTTAATGAGGTGTGTCCTTCCATCCCCTGGCAGTTTCCCACTACTGCCAATCCATTTCTTATAATATTATGACAATTGTTCAAGGTCTGCAAAATGTTGCAACTTTTAAACATTTTCTAGATTCCACATTAATCTTTCATTCGGCTTTTTATTTTTAATATATTTTACCTTATTGCTAAGTAACTCCATACGTTTTTGTTCAATTTATGCAATCGGTTCAAAGTTACCTTTAGGTTACTTTCTAGTTGCCTTTAGAAAGCATCTTTATGTCCCTAAGAGCAAATTAATAAATTCTTTCCAGAAGGCCAACTTTTGAGTTTCTGCCTGTTCCTATTTTACTTAACTCCTGGTAACATTAAGGTCTAGAGTCCATTATAAGTCACCTCTGGCAATAATTTTGAATTTAATTTTCTCCATATCATTTGAAATCTGCATTAAAGGTTGTCATAAAAAATGGTTTAGTGCAGGAGTGCTCTGATAAAAATCACTACTACTAGTAATAGCGACAACAATTATTATTATTGCTCACATTTATATAGCAATTTTTGTATGCCAGACCCTTGGTTAAGTTCCTTACATACATTTCCATCTCATGGAAGTGTGTACAATTATTAGAACAATTTTATCATTGTGAAACCAACACTCAGAAAAAGACTAAATGCATTTCTTTACATTAGAACTGGCAGATCCAGAAACCACATCCAAATAAGGTTGAATTTCACAACCTGAACTTGATGCCCTTATCTTAAGGAGAATATGAAAAAAATAAGCAGCGGTAAGGATGCTGACACTGTGGTAAAGTAGTAAAGTGATGTACTGGGGAGGAATCCCTCAAGAGTAACACCTTTCTTATGCCCATACAAATCCCTGCATTTTCTAAAATATTAAATCTTGGGAATTCTGATTAATTTTAAATTTTTGAAAGGAAACAATAGCTTTAGGGAGGAAACAGTTCTTATAGTTCAAATTGATGACACCTCATAAAGAGAGGATTCCTAGCTTCTGTGTTTTAGCTTTCTGGTCTTCCAGCAAACCCAAGGATTGCTCTACTGTGGTATTATTCTTCCTCAGCTCTGCCTCTTCAAACTGCCTTTATTTATGTGGAAAGCATATGACCTTAACTTGTCCAGCAATGAAAGCACTGTGTGTGTTTTTTTCCTATTTCTCCTCCAGCACTCTTAGTGGTGCATTAATTGTGACTGGTCAATGGCATGGCATGATGTGCCCAAAACAAGCATAGTTTTGTTGATTTATTTGGCTTTTGATTTTTCAAAACTTTTTTAATCACCATGCTCTATTTAAGCAATAAAGTTTGATAATATGGTGGTGAATGTGACTCTCAGGAAATAACAAATATGCACAAAAAAATATGTCAGGAAAGTTTATCCCCCAAGGAGTGCAACAATAACTTTCTGCTACATTATTATTGAATAGAATTCATACTGGCAAACCAAAGTGGCCAGTAAGAAAAGAGGCTTGGTTGGATTCGATTGATGTGACCCTGGCATCCATGAGGACCAAACTGAAGAGTGATTTCCAGCCTGAATGCTCAGTTGAATATGCCTTAATCTGTTAAGAATTCAAACTAATGAAATTTCTTTGTATGATACGTTTTCTGCAAATATTGAAAATGATGCCTGTTTGATTTTTGATATTCACTAATGTTTTTCAGAACTTTAGTAACAGCACAAAAGAAAGGGAAACTCAGCTGTGCTTGTTTTTTTTTCTTTTTACTATTATCCAATTCTACATGAAAATATCTTAAAAGTGTCGTAGAATAAGTCTGTAAGGTCTAGAGTCTGGAAGAGAGCAAACAATAGAATGATAATAAAGACTTGCTAATGAAAGGCAATATTGATTTTAAACTATTTTGGAAAAAAATCTTTTTCCCTTGGAAGTTTATTCAGTTAAACTATTGTAGAAAAAACTTGAAAAACATTTCTTTTTAAGCCCATTATTAGAATTCATGTGTATGCACTTCACAAACTCTCTGGAATATTATACAGTGCATCTCACAGCCAGGATCAGGTTCAGCACGTATGTCAACATGGTCTTGACTCCAACAAAACCAAGGCAAATTAACTTAGAACTTCAAATGTGGTTTTCAACTTAAGCTTTGAAAATAGGCATGTAAATAGATGCACAACTTGAGAATTATGTAATCATACTATTCTAAAGATTAAGCTTTGAATTCCTTAATGTCAATATTAAAATCAAGAAAAACTAAAAAAAGTAAAAGTAATAAAATAATTAGTTAAAAACAATGTATTTTCAATGTAATATGGTCCTTTTTTCTAGTTGATATCTTTTGTTCTGCAACATTTTGAAGTCAGAGGTAAAAGATGCACGTTTTCTTTCAGAAAGAATAACATCAAAGTCACATACAGTGGTTTAATTTCAGTAGGAGACATGGACAGAGTATGAGAGTAACCTAGGGTTTCACCACTGAAGATCAAATTGCAAACACATTTTTTTCTTGTTTGATCCACTGTGGATCTTCTATATCCAAACTACTCCAAAAGTTATCTCTTTGGTTTGGTCAGAAACTAAATAACTGAATTTGCTTCGGAAAAAAAATAAAGAGAGGCAAGAAGGAAACACACACACACACACACACACACACACACACACACATAAGTGGACTTATTTTTGAATTTCTCCAAAATCTACTCTACTTTCAGAAACTCCATTGCTTAAAGCAGTGTTATAACTGTTGGTTGATAGTCTTTCTTCTTGTTTGGAATAGTTATGCATTCAACAAAAATAATGCTTATTTTTATTAAAGCACTCCTATGGATTTGGTAGCAAATATGGAAACCAATGAGAAATAGAGACACAATAATTCATAGTGATAGGAAGGAAATGTTGTAAAAGAGTTCAAGGAAAATGTTTTGAGTGTTCAGAGGAGGTAAAAAGATGAAACGAAATGGATTAAGACTTTATAGAATACATAATGAGATTGAATACAATAAAATAATTAAAAATAATGTTGTGTATGTATGTTTACAAAAGAAGTAGTTCCATAATATGTTGTCAAATAAAACAAACAGTTTCAAACATAGCAGTTAAAATATAATCCCACTTAATTTAAAACCCCATATATTTGGATCTATTTACACTGCATTTTTGATGTGTTTTCATGTATTTAAAAATTTCCAACTCAAGATGAATGTTCTCCAAAAGTTTAATGGTAGATGTATCCGAATAGTGGTGTTGACCTAGTTGGACTTAAGGTTTTCCTCAGCTTGACTACACTTTAGACAAGTTTCTTCCTGACTTCCCTCTGCTAACAGAAATAACTTTACAAAACTTGCAATTATGAAGTCTTTCTCTGAATTTTTGAAATGCAAATCTCTTTATAGCCTCTTGCATTCTCTACACACCAAGATTGTCTTTCTCAAGGGACTTGATCATCAAAAAAGATAAGAACCCTGTCTTAGAGTTGAGGACAGGACACAGATGGCCTAATCACATCCACCAACCTCCTCTATTTATGTCCTCTAGTACTTTTCTACCATCTTACCCCAGTGCTTAAAAACCCTCTCTCCAGCCGGGCTCAGTGGCTCAGCCTGTAATCCCGAGCCTTGGGAGGCTGAGGTGAGTGGATTGCCTGAGCCTGCGGGTTCGAGACCCACCTGGGCAGGCGAAACCTCATCTCTACAATAAATCCAAAAAAAAAAAAAAAAAAAAAAAATTAGCCGGGCGTGGTAGCGCATGCCTGTAGTTCCAGCTACTCTGAAGGCTGAGGCGGAAGGATCGCCGCAGCCCAGCAGGTCAAGGCTGCGGTGGCCGGGAGCGGCCACTGCACTCCTGTCTGGGCAGCGGAGTGAGACGCCAACTCGAAAAAAAAACAAAAACAAAAACAAAAACCCCTCTCTCCTTTTGTTTCAATAAAGTTGAGTTTAATCTCTCTCCACTATTGCAATAGCCTTGATCCTTATAGCAATAGTCTTGAATAAAACATTCCTTGATTGCTTAACCCTGTCTGGTGTAATTTTTTGGGACAGATATTTTTGCTCTCTTTGTATCTGGAATTTTTAAAATGTTATAAGTATCATGTGCGATTACAGGGAGAACCCCAAAAGACTCAAAACCAAACCAAACCAATGTATTGTTATTGATGATGCTGGTTTTGTAATTGACCTGAAAACATTTGTTTCATAAGTTCAACATGAAATGTTTTTATTTAAATTCCTCCAGTGGTATAGCATTTGTCCACTTAAAAATATATTTTTTCTCTCTCAGAGATTCCTTATTACTTAATTTTCAAACTCCTCTTTATAGTTACTGCTCCTCACAACTTTCCCCTTTACTTGTTTTCTTGTCTTGTTTTATTACAAGAATTGTATAGTACTTTGAAAAGTACTATAAGCCCAGTATAATGCCTTTCCTACTTTATATTTAATTTGACAAAATTCTCACACTTTGATGTGTATCCTAAAGGTAGGATGAATGATAGTAAGTTTTATGCATTATGTTACTAACATTTGAACTTTTAAATCTACCCCCCATATTTCAGTTGTTTAATGCAGGTTCATTTTCCTAAATAATGAAAGCTTCATGTCTCCCATTGGCCTGTGCTCATGAAAACATCTATTAATTATTACTTTTCATCCTTGGTCCTTGTCACTCACTTTGTGGTTGATAATACTGAAAATCAAATAGCAATCAGAATAATGAGCTACCCCAAGTAGGAGTCATAGCTGGTGCCACATATTGTCAAAGATTGTTCATGCTAATCAACTAATAATAACATTGCTGCTTTCATCACACTAAACAAAATTCCCTCAGTTATGCAACACAATTACTACTAATAACCTCTGAAACCTTTGAGAGCTTAAGGAGACTGTTTCAGAGATCATCTGGAGACCTATGAGAGAATAAGCCAGGGAAGACAGAATCTACCAGATGGAGATTACTCTTTAGTAATTAACTACACATTGCTCCTTTGGGTCCATAACATTTTCTAACATTGTGAGGCATTTCTTTAGCATAATGATGCATCTATATTAATACATTCGATTGGGAGCAGCTAGGAGGTAGTGTTAAATATTAAACATTTTATGCATGAGTTATATTATTAATAACCTTCCTTTCATTTTAAAAAAGGTATGCTAAAGTGACACTCAATAAACAAATTTAGAGGCATTAATATTAAAGGGAAACCAATGAATTCAGACTCATGACAAAATGTGTATTTGTTCATTTCTCAAGGGAGACATGCCTTCATGATTATTAATACAGTAGTTAAAGATTTACTTTGAAATGGAAAAGCTGAAAATACCTTAAGTAGAGTTAGACAATGAGACACACTCTTACCACCTTAGAGAGTTGTTCTTTTCCCATGTGAGTACAGGCTGTTCAGAGGTGAGAGGTTATATGGCTAATGAGCCATGACACCCTCTGTGACACAGACATTGTACATCTTGTTTTAGGAAACATTTAAGAGGGGGGGTACTCTTTCAGAGGTGGTGAGAGTTTCATTAGTTTAAATAAGCCATTTCTCCATTTGTCACTGTTAAAATTTGTGTTGAAAAGCGTAAAAACACATTTAGGTTGGAGCTGAATGATTTTGGACAGGCTGACAGACAGCTGTGTTTTGCTGGTTTTGAAATGCAGATTTGGCAGTGATACAATGTGGTGTCATTATTTCAGGCCTTATAAGGCATTTTGTCTATGTGACAGCTGGTTGCCTCAAGATCATTTTATTAACAGCCCAAGGTGAGGGCCTTAGTAATGTGTGAAGCCATGCACCCTTTAATACTGGCAGAGAATCACAAATGCTTAGAATATTTTACAGAAATTCCTAACTTAAAACTTTCTCTGAAAAGAAAAAATTAGATTTAAACAAACTTGACCCAAGAAAAACTAGACTAAAGATGGTGGAAAGATGCTTGAAAGATACCTGTTGCACCAAAGGCATTTATGGAGGATCTACTGCATACCGGACAATGGTGCTTTAATTGAATCACAACATTCATTTCTTTACAGCAACCATCAAACGAATTACGATATCTTCCTTAGAAAGTAGGAACGGGGCCTTGGCAATCTTATGTAACTTGCTGTAGGCTCTTGCAACTAGGTGTGTGGTCCTTGGGTCATGAGCATCATCTGGGAGCTTGTTAGAAATGTAGAATTTTAGAAACCTCCACAAACCTGCTGAGTTAGAAGCTACATTTAACAACATTCCTAGGAGCTGGGTATGCACCCAAGTTTAACAATCACTCTCCTGGGAAATATAGCTAGCAATTGGCAAAGGCTGCTTTAAAATCCCACTTGGTTTAGCAACATATGAATTCCATACTCATTAAGTCATGCTATTGTTACCATATGTATTGTTGTTGTTATATTTCATTTTTACTAATTCAAGGAAGCACGAATAGGAATTGAAGCACTTCATACAAGGTCAAGGTTCATTCAAGGTTAGATCATTCAGGTCCTTTTTCTTTCTCAAATACCAAGCTTTGATGCTACTGGTATCTTAAGTCAGTGATCAGAACATCCATTACAACGGTTATTAATAGCTTGAGATATTGGGAAAATGTCCTGGCCGTGTGGTGTAAAGAAACGGATTAGAATTCTGACTTTGCTTCTTACTAGCTCCATGACTGTAGCAAGTTTCTTAATATCTGTAACCCTCAAAATCCATTATATACAATGGTACAAATGACAATAACTTTATGTGAGTATTTTTGAGGTTAAATGAAAAAAAAATATTAAAAATTACTTAGTATAATGCCTTGTAGAAAGTGGGTACTCAATGAATATTTGTCGTCAAGCAGGGTGAATGTAGTATCTATATCCATGTCCAGTGAACATGGTAAAATATGTATTTATCGTAGATGAAAGGTCCAAGTAAGCTAGGAATAGTCTGGTAGACACTATTTATTTAATTGTTATTATGAATCAGAAACAGTTAGATAACTTAAATAATACTTTTTGTAACTTTCTTTTAAAAATTTGAATCTTCACGGATGAGGAATTGAGTGTTTCAGTAACTTGCTCAAGGCCATAAACCCAATGGAATTAATCAAGCAAGACTTACAGAGTTTAAACATGAAAGCAATTTTATTTCTAGTTCTTATTGTCCCTTTAAACCATTTCAATGGATGTGGTCCTTCCATTGCCCCTGGACAGCAACAAGACTGTTTGGTCACTGGTAGACTGTAGCCATTCCAGGTCAATTTCTTTCAAAAAAAGTTTAATTTACTAATTATAAATGCCTACTCTCATGTAATCATCAAAGCTTCCAACATGATGAAAGGTAAAGCTTGTTTCTGCATCTTCTGGTTAGAACCAGTTGCCTCAGAAAATGTGCTGTGGTCAGCCTTATTCCTCTTGCTCACGTTACCCCCACTTTATAGTTACGTCTTTGAACTTCTTCAAGGTAATAAGGAACAAAGTGATGGAGGAATGTTAAAGGGTGGGGGAGAACTATTTTTTGACTTCTACTCTTGTAAATTGGCTTTCTGCTCTCTGGCCCGGGAGATGTTTAAAGTTTCTTTTCTGACCCAACACTTTCATGGACACATTGGAATTCATCACTACCTCCACCAGACATCATTGCTGATGTTTCCTCACCTATAATTTTCTCAGTCTAGACAAGTTTGCTCTAGTCTGGAAGTCACTTATTCCCACTTCAGCCCCTATGAAGTTTGTCTTTTAACTCATCATTAGCCCCATCAACTTTAGGTTTTTCAGTCTGATCCTAGTGCTTCAGCAGCTCTTCTTTACTTTGTCATCAAAGCTGCTAGCCAACTTGTTCCTTATGATACAGATTTTTCTAGGCAACAGGAAGACACTAGTTTTATGTACATCACAAATACTTGAGACACATACCAAATCCACTGCATGTTATATTGAATAGCCACTCACTAGATTTAAGGTGAACAATAGCTATTATCCCATCTCTTTGTGTACGTGTGTGTGTGTGTGTGTGGATAGAGTGGGGAGGAGATATTAAGAGCATATCAGTAATTTTATCCAAAAATCATCCTCATAAGAATTCCTTATACACAACCCCTCCATTCCATCCAATCTACATCAAAACACTTCTATAATCCTGATAAATGTACTGTTCAAAAGTTGCTATGCTATTTTAGGCTAAGTCATTGCAAAATTTATATTTTTATCATTTTCTTTGAAATGCAAAGTTTATGCTGTGAAGTATGAAATAAACCCATGTCTATCTATAGTCAAGTGATTTTTCACTTTATAGAGGGAATTAGGTCAAAGGATAGTTTGTGTCAATTACTTAGTTTAGGTTCAGAGGTATTTCAGAATGATTTCTGAAATATGTGTATCATTCAATAAGTTAGAAGAAGCAGCAATGATTCTTTTTTGTATTCATTTTGATCAAATACAATTATACTGTCTTATTTCCAGGCTCATTATATAACTAGAAACAATGCATTTTTTTTTAAGGGATCAAAAGCAGGAATTGCAGAAATGGAATCCCCAAACACATGATTTCAGAAGTACAAGAACTTCAAAAACAAAAGTCACAAGACTTCTAAATTAGACAATGCTACAGGAGAATTGGCTGCATTTTTTTAGAAGGTGCCATATGGATAAATTCACAGCTGTTCCAGAAAAAAAGTAAAAGAAAATATACAATGACACATTTAGGATATATTTTTTTAAGTGTTCAGGGAAACATTTCTTTTCTTCTTATGAAATCTAATATGGCAGATGCCAGAGGACATTAAGAATAAGAATAAGTAATGTTACAGGAATTTTACTAAAACTCCTGAAAGTTGCCATTTTACAAAAACAACAGGTGAAATAATGAATAATGGAAATAAAGAATATGGAAAGAAGAGGAAGAAAAAGAGAGTGACATTTTTATACACTTGTGGGCAAATAAGAAGAAAAAAATGGCACCACTTGAATTGCAAAACTTTGAACAGTTTGATTACCATTTAGTCCAGGACACTCTTCAGTGTTTTCCTCTAGCATGCTTAAATCATTCAGTGCCTGGAACTAAGCAAAAGAAAAATGCTTAATTTAAGTTTCTATTATAATTTTGGAATCATTCACTGAGCATTGCTTTAAGATCTATTTTCTGCTTTCTCCTTTTCCTCATCATCTTTCTTTTATTTGTTAAGAGAGACATATATAAAAAATTACCATAAATTTCATATCCAGAGTCACACTTCAACATTTACATGGGAATAATTTCATAGTTTTGCAGTTAAATCCTGTAAATTGTTCCTTAAAGGTTAGATTTCGATTCATAAGGCAGACATGTATTATCTACTATGATTCAAACATCATGTTAGGTAGTAGGGAAATAGGATCAAAATAAAATCATTGCCTTCAATAGATTCAATATTTAATACACTTACCATATAGAACATCTTCCTTCAATCCATTATCATCACTTATGTTTTTTATATGCAGAATGTAGAGTAACCATCTTATTTAAAATATTTGCATTAAAATTATTATTAGAATACTTACCTATAGCAAATATCAGTAAATGCTAACACTTATTATAATTGCCAATATATGATGTTTTTCTTACCAGTAACATCTGCTATAGAAAAGATACTTAATCATTTTAACATTATAAACAATAAAGCTATAAGATCAAGTCTAGATCAGCTATACTTTTTTTTTCCTCAAGAATAGGTAACCTGTTTACATGTTTCAGGTTTTTACCACAGTGTTTATCTTGCAGACTTATTATACTTTATTTCTACATTATTAAAATTTCACCTATCCGGTATGATATTTCAACAATTGCAATTTACAGCATCTTTCTCTTGGTCTCAGTAAAGTGTTCTTAAAAATCAGCCGGTTGCAAACTAGGCTGTATTTTCTATTATCTTAAAATGCTTCACTAAAATCAGAAAAAGGAAAGAGAGAGAGGTAGAGAGAGAGAGAGAGAGAGAGATGTTAATGAGAGATTAAGAACAAATATAATAAATACAAAGCAGTTACAAACTACTGCTTCATTCATATGAATTATCTCATTCATATGAATTGTTGAATCAATTAAAAGACAGATTGTCATAGTGTATTTAAAAAGACCCAACTGTATGCTGTCTACAGAAAATCATGTTATTAAAGACTATAACAGGTTTTAAAAAATTGAGAAAGATATATGATGCTAGCCCTAATCAAAAGAAATCTAAAGTAGCTATATTAATTTTAATTTCAGAAAAAGTGGACTTCAGAAGAAGAGAAATTATGTGAAGAGAGGAATTATGCAGTAATAAAGTGATTAGTTCTCTAAGAAGACATAACATTACTAAACATGTATGCACCTAACAAAAGGGCATCAAAGTATTTGTGGCAAAAACTAATAGAACTGCAAGGGTAAATAGACAAATCAATCATGCTAGAGACTGCAACACCCTTCTATTAGTAATTGACGATCTAACTGGCAAAAAATCTGTAAGGAAATGCTGGAACCCGACAGAATCATTAATCAACTTAATCTAATATATAGAATATTCTGTCACAAAGAGCATATTATACATTCTTCTCAAGACTAAATGGAATATTCACCATAATAAAACACATTCTGGACCCTAAAACAAATATTGACAAATTTATAAAAATATATTATACAGATTATGTTCTCAGAATACATAAATCAGAAATAACAGGAATCTGGAAAATCTTCAAATATTTGTAAGTTAAACAACACACTCCTAAGTAACATTTAGGTTAAAAAAAGATGTAAGTGATGTTATTAAACATTTTTATCTAAATTGAAACAAAAATACAACTTATCAGTATGTGTGGGGTATAGTAAAAACCATGGTTAAAGAAAACTTATATCATTAAATCCACATATTACAAAAGAAAGAGGACAAACTCATTAACTTAAGCTTCTACTTCAAGCAAGCAGAAGAAAAGAAATAATAAAAATTAGAGCAAAAATCAATGAAATATGAGATCATTAAACAACAAAAACTCGACAAAAACAAAAGCTAGTTTTTGAAAAATAAATAAAATTGTAAACCTTTTAGGAAGCCAAACAAAAAGGAGAAAAGATACAAATTACCAACATCAGAAATAAAAAAGAGGTGTACTAGCTTGCTTAAGTTGTCATAACAAAATACAGTAGACTGACTAGTTTAAACAAAAGACAGTTATTTCTACAGTTTGGGAGGCTGAAAGTACAAGATCAAGGTGCTAATAATTTGGTTACTGGTGAGACTCTCTTCTTGGCTTGAAGATGGCCACCTTCTTGCTATTTTCTCACATGACCTATGCTTTGTGCGCATGCAAAAAGTTTCTCTCTGTCTCTGTCTCTGCCTCTTTTTAAAAGGTCACTAACTCTATTGAATTAAGATCCTACCCTTATTATCTCTTTTAACCTTAATTACCTCTTAAAAGCCTTATATCCAATTATAGTCTCATTGGGGGTTAGGACTACAACTTCCAAATTAGGGAGGAATGCAATTCAGTTTATAGGAAGGGTCATAATACTGATCCCAAGGATATTAAAATGGTAATAATAAATCAATACTTTGAATATATTTATCCACATATTTGACAACTTAAATGAAATGAACCAATTCTTTGAAAGATACAAACAACCACTCTCACAAGAGAAATAGATAATATAAACAAAGCTATAAATATCAAGGACTTTAGTCAATAATAATTTATCAGCGTTTGTTCTTTAGTTATAACAAATGTACCATAGTAATGTGAAGTGTTAATAACAGAAGAAATTGGGTGTTGGGTAAATGGAAACTCTGAATATTATCTTTGCAAATTTTCTGTAAATCTAAAATTGTTCTAAATTTTTTAAAAATACATTTATTAAAAATATTCAAATATTAGTGACAAAGAAAGATCAAGGAGCAAGGATTCTTGGGTCCTAAATTATATTGACTAGCTTTAGGGCCATAGTGAGAACTAGAATAATTTATATATTCTGTATTTATTTTCCTATTGATATATTTAAAGGAAAGATATTTTAGAAGTGCTTGCCCTGATTATTTCACACTTCTGTTAAACTTATAAAATCATTCCAATAGTTTAAGAGGATATAAATAAGCCATACAATTCCAAAAATTGAAAAGTGTATCTTACTGCATCACAGAATTTTAATAATCTTAAAAAACATCACTTTAAAAATACTCAAAACTTAATTAAGTAGCACCACCTATTTATAAGCTACCAAGCTTGAAAATGGTTCTAAGCATTTTTAAGAACAAGTTGGCCTTGTCATTGTTCCATAAGCTTTTCTGCTTCTTTATCCACATTGATCATATCCTGCTACCCAGAACCATTTGATGGTACGACAAATCAGCTCTTCATCTCAATTTCCCTCTCAGTCACTTTTGCTGGATCCTCCTTCTATAAGGAAGTCGCAGACATTGATGTTTTCAAGACTCTGTAGGAAGTTGAAACCTCAAACAGATAAGTACAAACACATGTGAAGTAAACAAGTCTTAAGGGAACATGACAGCAAAGACTGAGACAATTAGAAAGCGCTCTCTCTCTTATCAAAAGGTAGCAACGCTTTATTCAGCTCCAGCCAGTTGTTTCCATGCTGGGATGTAGACCTGAAATGGAGACTCTCTTCTCAGGGAAGCTATCAGTATTTTTAAAGTAAAATTTCTTGAAACTGTGGTGTTGGCAACCAAGAGTTGCATGCTGATGTGGTACACAGACTACACATTTGATATCCAGCTCTTCATCTTATTCCTAAGTAATCTCAATCATTCTTGTGGCACCAATTTGTCCATAGATATATTGATGATTTTCAAATCTATATCCCTTGCCTGGACCTCTTCAAAAATTTATATTCTTGTAGATCTAAACTTGGTACATATGTTCAAACCCACACAAACTCTGTGTTCCAACCACATGGAACAGCTTGCAGTTTTTTGCTTTGCTATGTTTTACTTTTTTTTTTCTTTTCATCGTGTCAAGGTTTTTCTCATTTATGCAACTTCACTGGCATTATTTCTTCTGCCAGAATACATTTATTCCCATCCATTCATCCACTCGTTACCTGGTCAACACACCTACTTTTCTTTCAAAACTAGCTCAAACGTTACTTTCACTGTGAGGAGTTTCCTTATCCCAGGCATAGATTTTTACCAACACCTTGTTTGTACTTAATTTAAAACCTGTACAACTTAGCTCACATCATTCTTCCAGTAAATGATATAGGTGATTATAAAAGTCGTGAAATTTATTCTTGGCCATGGAAGTGGACCCACAGACCTATAGTCATATATGAGTTTATATTTAAGCCTATATCTATAAACCCCAAGCTAAAAACCCAAGTTAAATATACCACTATACAAGCCTCTTTAACACTTTATTGCATTCATTTATTTATCTGTTTTATCCATTAGATATAAACTCTCATGATTAATTTTGTGTGTCAACTTGACTGTGCTAAGGATGCTCAGATAGCTGGTAAAATATTATTTCTAATTTTACCTGTGAGGGTATTTCTGCAAGAGATTAGTATTTGAGTAAAGATGATCACCCTCACCAGTGTCGATGGCCTATATCCAACTCCTTGAGAGCTCAAATAGAAGAAAACGGTGGAGAAAGGTTGAATTTGCTTTCTCTATTTAGCTGGGATATCCATCTTCTCCCACTCTAAGACGCTGGTACTCCTTCCTAGTTCTAGGACTTCAGACTTGAACTGAATTATACCACTGGCTTTCCTGGCTCTGTAGCTTGGATAGGGTAGATCATGGAATTTCTTGTCTTCCATAATAGTGTTAGCCAACTCCCTGAATGAATGGACGAATGAGTGAATGAATAAATAAAAAGAGTATATTGATTTTGTTTCTCTGGAGAACAGCCCTGACTAATACATGCCTTGAGGGTAATAGATTCGAATTAATCTTCTATCCTCTGAGCCTGATACTGTACTGGATATATAATGTTCGCTGGTTAAATGAATAAATGTATAAATTTTTTCCTGCTACCGTGTCAAAGTTTGAGGATATGACGACTGAATAATCAAAACTAGTACTTTGAAGGAACTACTGTGGCATTATCTTACATATATGTTATTGTATTTTGTAGACCTTGTTTCCTCTTCCTTGTATCTTTTCTTTCAGTGACTCCTTGTATTAAAAACAACTCCCATACCTTATTTACAGTTTCAACAGCTTTACAAATACCATCAAATTTTCACTGTATATACATCCAGTAAAATTTTGACAGACTTCTAATAGGCCAAAGATCTTTTCTAAAGCCCTTCATGAAAAGACATAAGCTGATGCTGCTGTGACAGCAAATTATGGAGGTAATCTCCTTTGACTCTACTAATTTGAGCTTTAGTGTTCAGCTGGGGAAAAGAAAAAAAACAAACCCGATTAAGAAAACACCATTCAACGCATTAGGGATGTATATTCACTTAGAAATGATACTTTAAACTTGCAGAAGAGGATAACGGGAACAAAGTATAAAATACAGCAAAATGAATTACTTGAATACTATTCAACTGGCTTTTAAAGGTAATAGTTAGCAATGCATTTTGATTTTCAAAGTCTTGCTCAAAATGCTCCAAACAGTAGATAATTTACCCGTCTCTGTTTTTTTTTTTTTTTTTAACTGCTTACTTCTTAAGTAGTAAGAGGACTTGGGAAAAAATTTTTTCAAGAAACCGTATTGTTATTGTTTATACAGCTACAATAATACCAGAGAAAATTGTCCATACATATTTTTGGCTAATTCCTTATTAAAAACGTACCTAATATGTGATTATAAATCAGAAAATAATAAATAATAATGCTGTCAACTGTCTAATCACTTGGAAAACTATTAGCTCTTTACCTAATTTTTTAAATTTTTTTAATTTTAAAGATGTGGGGTACAATTCAGGTCTAGGTATACAAATTTTAATTATGCAGGTACCCTTGTTGATGAGGTGTGCCCCCCCATGGCAGTTTTCCACTGCTGCCAGCCCCCCCCCCCACTGCCATCCTGGCTGTTTCCCACTACTGCCAATTCCTTTTTTATAGTATTACGATAATTGTTCAAGGTCTGCTTATGAGTGAGAACATGTGATACTCAGTTCTTAGTTTCTGTGATAGGTCACTCGGTATTATAGACTCTCAGTCCATCCAAGTTGCTGTGAAGTTCATAATTTTGTCCTTCTTTGTGGCAGCATAACATTTCATTATGTATATGTACCACATTTTTTTAATCCTATCCTCTTTTGATGGGCAGCACAATTGGTTCCTTATTTTAGCTATTGTGAAGAATGCTGCAATAAACATGCGTGTGTAGATATCATTTTCACTGAGTGATTTTAGTTCCTCCCAGTATATTCCCAGTAGGGGAATTGCAGGGTCATATGGAAGGTTGATTTTTAGATCTTTTAGGAATTGCCAGACTGTTTTCCACAGATGTTGTACTAGTTTATACTCCCACCGACAATGTAGAAGTGTTCCCTTTTCCCCACATGCTCTCCAGTATCTATTGTGTTTTGAGTTATTGATGATGGTCATCCTGACAGGAAGCAGGTAGTATCTCAGTGTGATTTGAATTTTCATTTCCTTGAAGACTAGTGAGGCTGAACATTTTTTCATGTATCCGTTGGCAGCTCGTATGTCTTCTTTTGAGAAGTGTCTATTCACATCTTTTGCCCACTTTATAATTGGGCTGGTTTTTTTTTTTCTTTTTTTCTTTTCAGTATATTTGAGTTCCTTGTAGATCCTAGATGTTAGGCCTTTGTCAGGTATACAGTTGGCAAATATTTTTTCCCAGTCTGTGGGTGTCTCCCTGCTCTCTTGATGATTTCTTTCCTTTGCAGAAGATTGTCAGTTTGATGAGGTCCCACTTGTCTCTTATCTATTATGGCATGGGCATTTGGGATTTTGTTCAGGAATTGATTGCCAGTTCCAATTTCAAAAGGGTGTCTCCTGCATTTTCTAAGGTTCTTATAGTTTGAGGTTTTATGCTTAGGTCTTTGATCTGTTTAGAGTTGATTTTTGTGCATGGTGATAGTTAGGGGTCTTGTTTTAATCTTCTGCATATGGTCCATCCATTTTCCCAGCACCATTTACTGAATAGAATCTCCTCTCCCCAGTGGTTGGTGAGGGAAGCTTTATCAAAGATGAGTTGGTTGAGAAATTGTAGTTTTGCTTCTGGAATCTCAATTCTATTCCATTGGTCTATATGCCTGCTCTTGTACCAATATCAGACTGTTTTGATTATTGTAGCTTTATAATAAAGTTTAAAGTCTGGGAGTGTGATACCTCCCACTTTTTTGTTTGCTTGTTTGTGCTGTGGATTGTTTTGGCTATTCGTGGACATTTATTTTTCCATATGAATTTCTGTTGTCGTTTCCAGGTCTGAGAAGAATGCTGCTGGTAATTTAATGGGTTTTGCGTTAAATCTGTAGATTGCCTTGGGTAGAATAGACATCTTAACAATGTTGATTCTTCCAGTCCATGAGCACGGAATGTTTTTCCACTTTTTTGTGTCATCTTTGATTTCTTTGAGCAGTGTTTTGTAGTTTTCATTGTAAAGGTCTTTCACATCTCTGGTCAGGAAGATGCCAAGGTATCTGATTTTTTTTTTTTTTTTTTTTCTGGCTATTGTGAATGGGATTGTACTTTTTATTTGGGTTTATATTTCTTTATTGTTGGTGTATAGAAATGCGACTGTCAGCCGGGCTTGGTGACTCAGCCTGTAATCCCAGTGCTTTAGGAGGCTGAAGTGAATGGATTGCCCAAGCCCACGGGTTCGAGACCCACCTGGGCAACTTGGCGAGGCCTCATCTCTACAATAAATCAAAAATTAGCTGGGTGTGGTAGCGCGCGCCTGTAGTTCCAGCTACTTGGAAGACTGAGGTGGAAGGATCGCCGGAGTCCAGCAGGTCGAGGCTGCAGTAGCTGAGAGTGACCACTGCACTCCAGTCTGGGTGACAGAGTGAGACTCCAACTCAAAAAAAGAAAACAACAACAACAACAACAACAACAACAACAACAGAAATGTGACTGTCTTTTGCACATTTATTTTATACCCTGAGACTTTGCCAAAGTCCTTTATCAGTGCAAGGAAGTGTTTGACAGATTCTCTTGGGTTTTCAAGGTATAGAATCATGTCTGCAAAGAGGGATAACTTGACTTCCTCTTTTCCTATTTGGATACCACTGATCTCCTTCTCTTGTCTGACTGCTCTAGTTAAGACTTCCAAAACTATTTTGAAAAGGAAGGGTAAGAGTGGGCATCCTTGTCTTGTTCTGGTTTTCAGGGGAAATGGTTCCAATTTCTGTCTGTTTAGCAGTATTTTGGCTGTGGGTGTCTCGTAGATGGCTCTTACTATTTTGAGGTATGAGCAAGAATTTTTTCAAGAAGAGATGTTGAATTTTATCAAAAGCTTTTTCCACATCTAATGATATAATCATATGGGTTTTGTTTTACACCTATTGATGTATTTAATTGCATTTATGGTCTTGTGAATGTTGAACCAGCCCTGCATCTTGGGGATGAAGCTTACTTGGTCATGGTGGATGATATTTGAGATGTGTTGTTGGATCTGATTTGCTAGAATCTTGTTGAAATTTTTTAGCATCTATGTTCATCAAGGATATTGGCCTGTAGTTCTCTTTGTTGGATCTTTACCTGTTTTGGGTATCAATGTGATGTTAGCTTCATAAAATGCTTTGGGGAGAGTTCCATCTTTCTCAATTGCCTGGAATACTTTCAATAGAATTGGTACCAGTTCCTCCTTGTATGTTTTGTAGAATTCTGCTGGAAAGGCAGGGCTTTTTTTTTTTTGGTAGGTAGTTTTCTTATGACAATTTCCTGGATTGTTATTGGTCTATTTAGGGTATCAATTTCTTTGTTTCCACCTGGGGAGGTTGTGTGATGTCAGAACGTCCTCTATTTCCTTTAGATTTGTAAGTTTTTTTTTTTTTTTCCATACAAGTGTACATAGCAATCTTTGATAATCTTTTGTATTTCTTCGGGGTCAGTTATGACTTGATCTTTTGCATTTCTGATTGTGTTTATTTGGGCTTTTTCTCTCTTCTTCTTAGTCAATCTAGCTAGGGGACCATCGATCTTGTTTATTCTTTCAAAGGACAAACTTTTTGTTTCATTAATTTTTTGTATTATCTTTTTGTCTTCTATGTCTCGAATTTGGGCTTTTATTTTGGTAATCTGGATTCTACTACAGAAGTTAGGTTTTTTGTGGTCTTGCTTTCCAGCTTCCTTATGTGATTTGTTAGGCTGCTAACTTGTGATCTTTCCATTTTCTTCCTGTATGTTCATAGAGATATGAATTCCCCTTTTAGGACAATTTTCTTGGAATCCCAGAAGTTTTGATAAGATGTTTCTTCATTTTCACTTATTTCCAGGTATCTTTTAATCTCTGCTGTGATTTCCATGTTTACCCAGGAGTTGTTTAGCATCATGCCATTTAGTGACCACATCTTTGTGGGTTTGGGGGGAACTTTGTTAGTGTTGATATTTATTTTTATTCTACTGTGGTCTGAGAAGATGCATGGTAGTATTTCAATCTTATGGAATTTGTTTATGTTGATTAATGACTGTGGACATAGTCGATCTTAGAGTATGTTCCATGTGGTGATGAGTAGAATGTATATTCTGTGGTTGTAGGGTGGAGTGTTCTGTAGGTATCAATTAAGTCCATTTGGTCATGTGTCACATTGAGGTTCCAGATCTCCTTGTTGATATTTTATCTTGGTGATCTGTCTAGGGTTGTGAGTGGGATATTTACATCCCCAGCTATAGTAGTGTTAAAGTCAATATCTTGTTTGAGTTTAGCTAGAAGCTGCTTTATAAGGTTGGTACTCCTGTGTGTTGGGTGCATATATGCTTAGGATGGATATTTCTTGTTGATGGATTTAACTTTTTATCATTATGTACTAACTTTCCTTTTTTTTTTAATTTTTGATAACTTAAAGAGTTTTTTTTTTTTTTTTTGAGTTGGAGTCTCACTCTGTCACCCAGACTGGAGTGCAGTGGCCGCTCCTGGCCACCGCAGCCTCGACCTGCTGGGCTCCAGTGATCCTTCCACCTCAATCTTCCAAGTAGCTGGAACTACAGACACGCACTACCACACCTGGCTAGTTTTTGATTTATTGTAGAGATGAGGTCTCGCCAAGTTGCCCAGGTGGGTCTCGTACCCACAGACTCAGGCAATCCACTCACCTAAGCCTCCCAAAGAGCAGGATTACAGGCTGAGCCACCGAGCCCGGCTGAGTATTTTGTCTGATGAAAAGATTGCAACTCCTGCTTTCTTTTGTGTTCCGTTCACCTGAAATTTTGTTTCCCATCCTCTTACTTTGAGTCTATGAGTGCCCTTTCTGGTAAGATGAGTCTCTTGGAGACAATATACTATTGCCTCGTGATATTTTATCCATTTCACCATTCTATGTCATTTCTATGATGCATTTAGTCCATTCACATTCAGGCTAATTATTGAGGTGTGAGAGTTTATCCCTGTCGTGAGGTTCTTATAGAGTTTATTGTTGTTGCTGCTGATAGTTTATTTGTTTGTTGTCTTTCTTTTGATTTTTGGGTTGACTCATGTGTGTTTTCAATCTTTTTCCTGCATTCTTGTGAAGGGCTTTGTCCCTCCCCTCCCCCCGCCCCCGGTGTTTTGCACTTTCTTAAGCATTTTTTTGTATAGCTGGTCTGGAGGTAAAATCTCAGGGATTGAATGTCTAGGAAGAATTTAAATTCTCCATCTCTAATGAAGCTTAGACAGCTGAGTAGGTAATTCTTGGTTGAAATTGTTTATCTTTGAGAACTTTAAAGATTGAGCTCCAAGTTCTCCTAGCCTGAAGTGTTTCTTTAGATAAGTCTGCTGCTATTCTAATTGATCTTCCCCAGTAGATAGTCTGATCTTTGTCTCTTGTGGCCTTTAGGATATTTTTCTTTTATACCTACTTTGTGTAGACAAATTACTATGTGTCTAGGAGTTTGTCTTCTCATTTGTTGTCTTACAGGGGTTCTCTGAATCTCTTGTGTTTGAATAGTCACATCACTGACGAGATGAGGAAATTTTCTTGGATAATTTTTGGAATGTTTGTTCCAGGGTGGTCTCTGTCTCTCTACCTCCCTCAGGGACTCCAATTAATCTTAGGTTCAGCCTTTTGAAATAATTGCTTATCTCTTGGAGGTTTTATTCTGTCTTTTTAAGCTTCTTTTCTATGTTTTTAACAGTTTTAGTTTGTTCCATATTTTGCTCCTAAAGCTATGAAATTCTTTCTTCTGCTTGGTTAATTCTGTTTTCCATGCTTATCAGTTTGCTATTTATTTCATTCACTGTATTCTTTATTGCTGTTATCTGTTATCAACTCCTTCATTCTTTCCTCCTGTCTCCCCTCATTTCTACTTATTCTCTCTATTAATATCTTAATATCTGGGTTTGTGGTTTGAGACCGGTCATTCTGGGGGCTCTTCGTGTTTTGCATTCTGAAGTCTGTATTCTCAGTGACTGATCTCCCGGGGTCTTTGTGAGACCCATATTCTTTTGATTTTACTTCATTTGTGTAGATTTTCTTCCCGCTTTTTATTACCTCTTTTTAAATTCTGTTATTCAGTGATGGGAGGGTAGTTTTTACTTCTGTTTGCTCAGTCTCCTATTCTTTCTTATGTAGATCCTTTGACTTTGTTCAAAAAGCTGGATTTGGGGTGGAGGGCTATAATTTTTACAGTTTTGAGATTTAATCAAGGGGGAACTGTGATTCAGAAACTATTTGCAGATCCCAGTATCCACTGACAAGTGTTGTGAGTCCCTGGATCCCACTTCCCACCACCTTACAATCTGTCCATGCAGTGGGGGCACAGATGTGCCCCCTGAAAGCAAAATGATGTAAGAAAATGGAGAAGAATGGAAAAAGAAAGGAAGAAAATGAGAGGAAGGTGGAGAACGAGAAGAAGAAGAGAGAAAATAGACAGGTATACCAACTAACAAATAAACAGAGAAACAAAGACAGAAAAGATTTTTTTTTAAAAACCTACAATCATAAAAACGCACAAACTGACAAAAAAAAGCCCTGTTGATATACTCTCACTCAAAAAATACCCATACACAGAAAATTTTTTTAAAAGCTTTGAAATAACATAAACACAGCAAGTATAAAAATGTGATCAAGCCAGGCTCGGTGGTTCAGCCTATAATCCCACGCTTTGGGAGGCTGAGGTGAGTGGATTGCCTGAGCCCGCGGGTTCGAGACCTGCCTGGGCAACTTGGTGAGACCTCATCTATACAATAAATCAAGAAATTAACCGAGTGTGGTAGTGTGCGCCTGTAGTTCCAGCTACCTGAAAGGCTGAGGCAGAAGGATCGCCAGAGCCCAGCAGGTCAAGGCTGCGGTGGCTGGGAGTGGCCACTGCACTCCAGTCTGGACGACAGAGTGAGACTCTAACTCAAAAAAAAAATAATAATAATCAAACACAGAAAGAGAGAAGAAGGAAAAAAAAAAAAAACTAAAACAACAAATAAACAAACAAAAAACAAAAATCAAAACTTGCTCTGTGGTCATTCCTATAACTCCAACTTTCTTTCAGCTTTGGTCTCTAGCCCCTCCCCTCTGCTTTCAGTGCAGACTGATAGGAGTACTCTCAACGTGGGTCTGATGCCCCTCTGACTACTGTGGGAGGAGGGTGGATCAGATCTAGACTCATCCAGCTTGCTGCCACTGCTGTCAAGTCTCCCACTCAGATCTGATGTGCCTGTGCCTGTTTCCGCATTGGGCAGGGGTGTCTGTCTCTCCCCAAGTCTGAAGAGGAGATAACCTCTAGTTGCCAGATTGGAGGCTGGGTAGAAGTGGGTGGGGTAACGCAGGTCTCTGCCTGGTCCCAGAACACAGACAACGGCACCTGTTGGCATTTCCTCACCAGTGACGGGGGTCCTTTCCAGGTTTCTATGACCTGCTTTCTCAACGGATGCTTGGGCTAATGCTGCTCTGCTGTCACAGGTGAGGGTGTGGACCAGGTACCAGGTGATGAGGAGCAACTGTTTTTGCTGCCTCTTCTCAGAAGAGCCCTGAGAACAGCAGATGATTCTGTGTGCCAGGGGCTTCAATCTCAGGGCAGTGGGGAGGGGGGATTGCAGTCACATCTGGAGGAGAGTTCTAGATGCATGAACCTGAGTCTCCCCTCAGATAGACTTACACTCACCCACTGGCACACATCAACTCATGTAGAGAGTCTTTATGGACATTCGCTTTTGCAGAGACTCTCAGTCTAACCTGTTCCATCACCATCTTGCTGGAAATCTTCCTAATTTTTTTTAAGTTAAACATTTCTTGTAATTTAAGAAATAAATCAGACTTCCAGGTTTTGGTTCAACATGTAAATAGGTTGGAAATTTGCACTCCCATCCTCTCAAGAAGGAAAAACAGAAATTCAGCAATTCTTAGATCTATTGAAGAATTGAGGATACTAGGTAAACTGCTGTCCTGAAAACTGGAGAGACAGATAGGCAAATACAAAGAATCACAACTTATTCAGAACAGAAGCCCAGGAGCAGAAGCCAGCAACTGGAGTCAATACTGGTAGAAACACTTAAACTGTTATTGATATATGACTTCAGTGTGTAATAGCTTCAAAGATAATTCTGGATACATCAGTTTTAAGGAGATTCCCATACTTTCCCAAGTTTTATCTCCAGGACTCCCCTCTTTCACTGTAAATACCAAAGAAAAATTATCTCATGCTTCTGGCAAGAGAAGAAGAAAGAATTTTAACATAATAAAAAAAAGTTTATGTAAAATTAGAATCCAAATTTTTTTCTAAGTATGAAGCTATGGGGAAAAAGAAAAATAGATCTTAATGCAAAATTACTTGGATGTCATAAATAAGATTTTAAAAGAGGAAGGTGTTTAGAAGAAAAAATTCAAAGAATTATTGTTTTTAATAAATAATGAACATTTACAAATCAATAGGAAAACAATGCAAACCTCAATGAATTATGAACAAATAGATATTTTGAAAAAGAATAGATATAACAGTCAATAATGAATTCATGTTTATTTATGAATAATGAAATAAATGCAAATTTAAACATGAATTAACATTCTTTGCTCTGAAATTCTGTAAAGGTATAAAAGAATGATAATACCTACTGTTGTCAAGGATCAAGAGGACTAATCACCATTCATTGTTCTAAAAGGTAGCTCAGCAATATATTTCTAAAGCCTCCAAAATTCACCTATTGACCCAAGAATTCATTACTAAGAGTTTAACTTAAAAAGCAATTACACAAATACATAAAAAAAAAATACATTAAAAGTTCATGGCACTATTTTTCTAATATTAACATTTTGGAAATACCTACATCTTCAATAATATGGATTCACTTAAAACAATCATATGTATTAATAAACTGAAATACTGTACAGTCAATAAAGAAAACAGATGTTTCAGTTTATAACATACTGTTAAAGAGTGATTAACAATATATATCTTTACACTATAGTTATTATTTCCCTATTATAATAAGTGATAGCATTTGCAAGCTTTTCTTTCTCACATCTATGTTCAACAGTTTTAATCTAATATTATCACTTTTCTTGATATGCATATTGATACTATAAATTATGTGTAAAATTCTCTTACATGATTTGTCAGCTTTGACTGACACCCTCTTGATTATGAAACTTTTCAGAAGTGGCAATTATTCTATGTCCCACCTTCCTTACCCCTTCCCAAATATTGATTGGTTATATCATTTATATGATATCAGGACATATAACACTTTTATTCCACTCTCTTCATTCTAATATTCACATTAATTGTTTCTTTGTTCTAAAGTTAAATATAATTTATATATGCTGCCAGTCTTTGTCCGGTAGTTTTCCAACTCTTTATTCATTTTCTGAGGTTCATTCTTCAAAAATTTCTCAAGAAAGAACTCAGAAAAAAAAAGTTCCCTGATGTGGTAAATTCAAAACAATTTCTTTCTATCTGAAGGTTGGCTTGGGTGAATATAAAATCCTTGAGTCACACTTCTTTGTTAAGTATCTTGTATCTCCTCATTATTTTCTGACATTGAATATTGTTGTGGGGAAATTGGAATGCAAGCTGATAACATTTTCCCTAAAGTAACTTGACCTCTCGACTTGCTTAATTTAAAAAAATATTTTATATTCCTTTGAATTCAAAAAGCTTACCAGAGTATTCTTGCTGTTAAATGTTCTGTGTTGATTTTTCCTAAGATATTCTTTGATGATCTTCATTTTCAATTTGAATATTGTCTTTTTCTTAAGGAAAGCTTTAAAAAGTTTAAATATTTGTAGTGTTACATTGTTTTGACTTTTTAAAAATAATGTTATATCTTTTGAATTTATATTTTTACTATATATTCCTTCAAAAAAAATCTTTATTTTCATTTTGTATTATCCCTTTGTATAGTTTTAATCTCCAGGTTTGCCACCGGATCCTTTATGTTTTCCATAATTTTATCTTCTTTTCTGTGATTAGCTCTTCTACATCTTTATATTTCTCATATTCTATTGTCTTGGCATCTTATCCCTAAATTGATTTTCTTTATCTTTTGTAGTCTTTTTTCATAGATTCAGTTATTTTTACAAATATACTTTTAAAAAATTCATGGTGAGATACTTACTTACAATCCTTATCTACTCCCTGGAAATGTTTTCCTGCAGGGTTCTTTGTGTGTTTCTAAATTTTGCCGCCCTTTTCCAAAACTTTTTCTTAAAATGTCCTTGTGTTAGTGCTATTAAGAGTTTACTTTTGGTACACATCATTGAACGCATGCTGTATTTCTGGTAAAATGGTTTCTAGGAAGTGTCTATTTATATGAAGTGTGTGTGTGTGTGTGTGTGTGTGTTTTAGCCTTTCAGGCTTTACCTCCAAATCGTTCTTTCTACATTACAACCCAGAACAAAGATCTGTCTTTAAATATGGCTTTTTATTTAATCCACCTCTATAAACTCTCCTCTGCTTTTCTCAAGGGCACCAAATCCTTGACAACTTGTGCTGTTATTTCTTCTCAATCTGCCTCTATTGTTACAATGAGAGGATAGATGTTTGCAATCCAAGGTCAGTTCTTCACTCTGAAGAAATGTAATTTTTCTTGGTTGTTTATGACGTCTGCCACCAGTGGACCAATCCCCTTCATACTATCTTTTTATTTCTTCACAATGGCTTTTGTCTAATCCCAATACTCCCATGCATGTGTAATCTATACATTAAATATGTCTCAGAGTTTCTTTGAAAGTGAAGTTTTCTCATTGTCCCTAGGAGAATTTAATATAACTGCTAGGAGGCAGGAAATATGTTGACTTATACAACAGTATTTATATAATAATCCCTGATACTTTTTTTATCAAGGATTTACCAGCTATTTATTTAAATTCACATTTTCTGGATTTCACGTGGTTGTGGTTGATCCACAAACTGTAATTGAAGGCAGATTCATATTATATTTCATGAAACAAAAAATTAGAAATTTAAAGTTCAGACACTTTAAATGAGACTGCTACCAACTTAATCTAACAAGAACACTTTTGGCTACTGGATATAGGTATTACAATAGACAGAGGAGATGCAAATCTGACAGGGCAGTTTTTCAACTAACATGGTTTATAATTATTTTTTAGTATCTCAAAGTCAAATTTCCCTCAAAACTTTCCACCATTTATCTTTATCTGACAGTCTTCTAACTGAGAAACTCCTAATCATGTTTTCTTATAGCTCTCATATATGCCCAAAAGATTTAACTAATAACTGATAATTAGAGGCTTATAGTCATGATTTAAGTAATAGAAAAAATACATAATTTTTAGATATGAAAACCTGGACCAAAGAATATGGAGTTTATAATAAAAAATTATATTTTTCAACTTTAGGATTAAATCCAGTAGTGAACATAAAACCTTAGTATTGAGCATGGCACAAAGAAAGATCATGATAGGGTTAATCCTGGTTTTATTACATACCATCATCATCAACATTATTGTTATTCAGTTAGGAATAAATACTGAGTTTTTTTTTTCAAAATAAATTATGCAGGCTGAAACACATAAAATAAATAATCTGTGCAAAATAGACACAGTGTGTTATATATTAAAAATATTTCATATAATTAGGCCAATTATTTTCACTTCCAAGATTGATAAAATGGAAGAACCTAATAAAGACAGAATGTAGGCTGATTATAGCAGGATCTGAGTCACTAAATTTTTGGTTTTTATCTACTCATTTCCATTACATATGACATAAAGTTTGAAAAGTACCATTACAGACATAAGTGACTTAAAATACAACTATCTTCTCAAAGTGGTCACGGAATATAGTAAAATGAGATTTGTGTCTCTATTAAGAGAAGTATAAATATCGATAATTTTTCCACAAAGCAATTTGGCTCATTAGGTCAAGAACCTTTGAAATAGCCTTCTTTGCAACTATTAATGTTGTTAAATAAATGCAAACCAAACTTATGGAGAAGATGCTTAATGAAAATTATTTATAGTAATAAAAATTGGGAAAAATGTAAATGCTAAATAAAAAAGGTATTATTAAAAACATATGACATATCCATGTAAAAGAATGTCATATAACCAAGGAAAAAATAACTTGAAAATTATTTCAATGTCTTGAAAATTATTTCACATCAAAATTTTAAGAAAAGATGTGACTATTTACAGTATGCATTATATAAACTTTATATACACATAGAGAAGATATGTTAAAGGAGATCCAGTAAATATGAATTACAGTTATTTCTAGATTGTGGGGATAATAGTCATTTTCTGATTGGGTAAAGTTACTATAGTCAATATATTTACAATGATAATTTTAATCTTCATGATAATAATATGAGGTACATATAACTTAAAGTATTTCAAGATGAAAGGAAAACAAAAAACAAACAAAACTGTTCCCGTGTAAAGCCTCTTCTTTTAGTAAAAATATTAAGATATTTTAATATTATCAAACATTCCTACACCATGTCTTCTATGAAATTTGTTTCTTGCAAATGTCAAATTTAACTCAAGAAGCAAGTATTCCCCATCTCTGAATTATCGGGTTATAATTACTGTGATTATATTCTGAACACTAAAGACTATTAAAGTGGTGATATAACTTCGTCTCCTGTGACATTTAAACAGATCCCTCCTTTTTGAGCATTATCTTTGAGATATAATTCACCTTGTCTGGAGAACTAAGCAGATTGTCACATAAAATACTTATATTAATTGGTATACCTAAAGTCAAATTTAATACGAAGAGACTTTGACTCATTTCATGGCCAGTTATATACCTTCTAACATGCTTATCAGTGTGCATAAAGTCTTTGCTCCCATATTTTCAAAATTTCTCTGTGATTTTAAATTAATTAAAAAATAAATCTAGATATATCCAGCAAATTATACTGACTCTTATTTTTGTAAGTAGCTAGAATCTTCTGATGCTTGACCCCCAAAGTTTCAAGTGCTTCTTCTCTTAAAGGACTATCGATAGTCACTTGACAATTTAAAGTTACTGGTAGATTTTGTGGAAGTTGCAGAAGATCAAAAGATAAATAAGACATAGAAGCAGTTTTTTAAAAGCACATAATCAAGGAGAAACATGCAATTAACTCAAATATGAGGCAAACTGTGATGAGAGCTAAAATAAAGGAACCAACAAATTGCTTTGCCAATATAGGGATGGGAAAGATTATTTCTAACTGGGTGAATGCATGCAGATTTCGTTGATAGACAAGCTGCTTTATTAAAAGGGAAGGATTCCTCATACCTTGACATTAGATGCAGACATTCACAACACAGTGGGAATGGGATTACTTAGAGGATTAGTCTGTGTATAGACCAGTTACTTTTGTTGTGTTCAACAACCCACAGCCTAATCCTAGCAATCCCTTTGGCAAAGGATGCTTCCAGTCACAATGAGATGGCACAAAGCTATCTCCACCACTGGAAAACAACACAAAAATCACTGTCTGGTAATTCAGGGATGGCAGTCACAGCTTCATGTATGAAGGATACAAGTTTACTCACCTGGGTTGATGACTCCATTTGACTGGCTATAATGACAATATTGCATCGACCTAATTACAGTCATTTATAATTACATGGCTCACAATGCCATCATGATGTCATTGGAGTTTTCTAAAAGTCAAAGATGATAATATTCAGTAATCAATAAATAAAGAACAGTATCTAATTAAATTACACTTGTTGAATAGAGGTTGCCTGTATACTGATTATATCATTTCTGAAGTTGAATTCCTCAGCTATCATGGTAACATTTAGTAAGGAAACCCGAGGCTGATTATTTTTTTTTTAACCAAGTTTCTGAAATTCATTGGCTAAGGGTGCACACTCAGGTATACAGTTTAATTGTTCTAAGAGATATGTGCATAAGAGCCTCATTGCATGTCTCCTAACTGTGTTGTAATCAGTTAATATAATCTGACCAGAGCCAGCTAAATCGAAGTTCAAGAAAAATGGAAAAATGGATTTCAGAAAATAGCTGACTCCAGGAAAGCTAAGATTAAAGTAAATGCATTTATTCTGGAAAGCATCTATTAATCAGGACTCTGTCTATTTGATTAAAAGCTCTTCCACTAAAAGCAACAGAAATCCATTTAAACTAACCTATGTATAAAAGGGAATTTATTATAAGAACAAGGATGTTTGCCTTAGCACCCAAGGGAAGAAGCATAGTTGGTCACACCAGGACTGATACCAGGAACAGGAGAGTCAGGCACCAAGGCAGGTATTCTCAATCTGTATGTCTTATAGGACCTTTTTCCAATTATCTCTTGCTTTTGCCTTTTGTATTCAAGCTCAGCATGCTCCCTTTTTGTGCATATAATTTGATTTGATCGTGATCAAAGCTGGCATTACTACAAGGGCATCCTTGATTATCAGTTTGCTTTTCTTCCAGATTCAAGTGTTATTAATATGTGTGACCTAATCTCTAATTTCTGGAAGAAAGATTATCTTGCCACAGTATGAATCAGGTATCCATCCCAAGTTCTTTCAGCTGTGCAGGCTCACATAACAGAAGCACAGCTGCATGTGTGGGGAGTTTTTATGCAAGCCCCTCTTCCTAGAGAAACTGTGCTTGAAAGTTTCTACCATATTGTTTTAGTAAGGACTTTTCTTGAGGAAACAGGGTGAGAGTTTATATGAGTTGTTTGGCATGCAGCCCATGTGGGAAAACCGGGATGAGCTTCAGGTATGCTCAAAGCTCTTTCTGTTGCCAAATTCACCGATGAAAGACATGTGCTAATGTTTGTTCTTCTCTGATAATTTTGAGGGAAAGACAGCTCACAGGGGAACAGGTAATAGAGACATTTCAAGAGAGATTTCACAGTTTGAAGAAAATGATTTGAACATATTTAAAAGCAATATGAAGGTAATTCTCAACGTAAGACTGTGAAGGTCATGAAAATGTGTAACCCAGAATCCTGCTGAGGAGAACATAGTGGATCAACCACCCATTCCTGAATCCACCACTGAGCTTTCAAATAAGGCACACTTTTCTCTTGCTGTTACCAGTCAGTTACTGAACATGGCAGGCAGGGAACTAGAGGTGGTGTCCACTTCTGCAGGAGGGGGCCTCCTCTAACAGGGCACATTGACTTGATACCTGTCATCCGCTGAAACATCCTGAGAACTGTGAACTGAAACTCTTCTCACCTGATATTCCTTCCTGTCCTCTCCTTTCCGGGTGTCAAACCTACGCCACAGTGTGGAGGGTCGCCTTTCCCCTCCTCTTCATTTTTCAACCGGTGTTCCCCTCAGTTAATCTCTTGCACATCTACACTTAGCTTGTCATGTGCCTACCAAGGGACATAATAATACAAAAATGTTAGAGTAATTTTTTTTTAAAGAAAAGAGAGAAAGCTGTATTTAACTTATAGATAGATAGATGCAGTTAGAAAGGGGCTTAAAATATGTTTTCATATTGCTTGTGGGATGTTACAAGACTTTCCATTTGTTCAATTTGATTTTTAGAATAGCATTTGTTGTTTTTCCCTCTTAGGAAAACAAATATATAGCATACATAACACTTATGTTAAAACAATAAAAATACAGACTTAAAAGCTACAAAACAAAACAAGTCCATTATCTTACCATTAATTTTATATATTTTTAATTTTTTATGACTCAATTTTTCTAAATTAGAATTAAATTAAATAAACTTTTTGGATCTTTTATTCTTTTCACTAATATTATGTTATTTACATTTTCAATGCCCTTAAGTAACTTGCCATTTTGTCTTTGTTTTCACGCTTAATTACTACTGTGGACAAAAGGTGCAATTAGAAGGGGATTATATGATAACATGAAGATATAGCCATTAGACTAGGAAACACTGAGTTTTGGTTTTTCATGTTGGAGGAAGAACAACAACCTGGTATCAGGAGAAAGCAGGAGAGAGGAGAGGAGGTTGAACACCTTAGATCACTAGAAATATGGAGAAGCAAAGGGCATTAATAATCTTTTGTCCTTCTGAACTACCCCTGAAATCTTCCTCTCCAAGTAAACTGCCCTGGTAAGACTCTCCCAAATAGTAGCCAGTACCTTAAACATAAGGGTCTTCTGTCTCCCAGAAGATAGTATTGACCATGATTTGATCAACATTTTTCTTAACCTTACTGAAAAATCTATAAGAAACAGCAGTAATGGGCCCAGTTTCTTGACCTCCCATGCAAATTACCTCTGGATGTTTTTCCCACCCTCATACCCAGTCATTCTATGAGCAAACAGATATCACCACACTGGTACTGTGATCAAACAGGATAGACTGGACTGGCCACTCTCACACAGTCCTCCAAAAATAAGAACTATCCCCAATTATTTGAACTGAATTGGGGACCCTGAGGCCTACCAGCTAGTTGCAACACCGCATCAGAGGCACTGTCAACCTATACATCACTCAACTGATTTAGAAACTACTTGAGGGGTAAGAGGGGACAATTATAAATAACATTTTCTTTCCAAGAACATTGTATTGGGATTACCTCTTGTGAGGAATTCAGGAGGCAATGTCCTCCAGATAAAACAAAGATCTGTTCCTTCTTTGGTCCTGAAAGGCATTCAGGTCATTCCACTGACTGAGCTTGTTATAGGTGATAGAATTGCCCTAGACGTCTTCTTGTGGCCTAATAGAGATTCTATGCAATTATTATTCTGTCTCTCTTTTTTTATTTTTTTGAGTTGGAGTCTCACTCCCTTTGCCTAGGCTGGAGTACAGTGGCACGCTCATGGCCACACCAGCATCTACCTGCTAGGATTAGGCAATCCTTCCGCCTCAGCCTTCCAAGTAGCAAGAACTACAGGCACATGCTACCACACCCAGCTATTTTTTTTTTTTTCATTTATCATAGAGATGAGGTCTTGCCAAGTTGCCTGGGCTTGTCTCGAACCTGCAGACTCAGACAATCCACTCTCCTTGGCTTCCCAAAGTACTGGGATTACAGGCTGAGCAACCAAGCCAGACCCTATGCAATTATTAATACAAACTTACTGTATTTAGTTTAAGACCAATGTAGACAAATGGCTGATGGGATTTGTTCAGCTGTGACCATGGGTAATGGCTGAGGTCAATACTGATGTATTTCTTATAAGAAGTTATTTTCAAATATTAAGGTATTTGTTTGGTTGATGCATATTTATATAAGCAGTTTAGTGTACAACAACTTAAGGATCTTAGTAGGTAGCCTGAACATCATCTTTTGGATTGTTTGGATCAAAAGGTTTATTTATTTATTTTTTCTATTGGAAAACACCACTGCTCCTGGGCTGGCTGCTGATTGACATCCTTTTGTGTGGTGTACATTCCAAACTGACTTGAACTCTTATCTATGTCTGGATTTCTTCCTGGCAATGGTGCCCACCACGTCAAAGAATTCCTCATTACTGCAGGAAGATGACAGCTTTCTACTTAGTATAGTGATGCCTCAAAATCAGGGACCTCACAGATGAAGAGGTATTCTCAAATGATACAAATCTCTAGCTGTCAAAGTGCTTCCAAATGATGAATTATGCTTCCAAGCTTTTTTTCAGGCCTACCCTGTGAAATGAGGCCCTGTCAGTTGGGTTCTGACAATATTTCACTGAAATGCTTTTTGAGGACTAAGTTTTGAAGTCTTCAAAATTTTCTCTATTTTTTTCCCCAATTACTTGACAATATAAATGGGGTTCTAGAGGTGAGGAAGGGCTATCAAGTTGTTTATTATCAAGTAGCAGTCTCAGCCAGAACTGTGGTTCTCCCCTATGAGTCACACCATGTCTCTGCATATTACAGTGGATGTGAAAGAAGCAGATGGAATATAATGTCCCGTGAAGTGGTATCATATGTGTATGAAGACCCTACCAACATAATCACTCCTCACTTAATCTTTTAATGGTGTACCATTCCAGATCTCTAGAGAACTGCTGAAGTAAGACTTATCAGTGTTGTGACCAGATTTAGGAAACCTAAAACCACAATATGCATTCTATTGAAGGAGTGTTGTACCTCTACCAGATGCTGACAATTTCTGTAACTACTATTTTCTAAGCACTTCAACCTTACCTGTTTCTATAATAATCACATCACACATTTTCACTTTCCATAATACTTTGTGGTGAACATATTTTTGTTCTTGTTTTCACATAAGGAGGCAGGCTCAGAAATAAGTCACTCACTCTCTGACTTTCAAACTATGCTATTTCTACAGGGTTATATTATGAAATACATAAACTACTAATAAGCCTGCCAAATATCTCACTTTAAGGTTTATGCTAATTGGGACAAGCATTTTTACTATGACTAAGAAAATTACCAAATACACAAACTCACACCCTGAAAAGGATAAAAGCAGTAAGCAAATGAAGGAAACAGAGAAAAAAATTCAAATTGTTGGACATATGCTCATCAGTTGAGATATCTGGAAACTGACTAACCTAGAGGTACAAGGTCAATTACATGCTTCATAAATATTAATGGTGACACTAAAAAAAATTATGGTCTATAAAACAAGTTTTAAAGTCACAATGTTTAGTAGGTGACTTTTATGCCAGTACTTAAAGAGACTAAATAAACTAAACAAAGCTATGGTTTCAATGTTTGTGTCTCTCTAAACTTCACATTGAAACCTAATTTTCAGTGCTATCATTTTAAGAGGTAGATTCATTAGGTGGTTATTGGGTCTTGAGGTCTCTGCCCTCATGAATGGAATTAGTACCCTTGTAAAGGGATTTGAGGAAGTCTGCTAGTTCTGCTTGTCTTTTTTGCCATTCCATTCCTTTTGTCATGTAAGAATGCATCTTGGAAGAAGAGAGCCAGCACTCACTAGACACCAAATCTGCTGGTACCTTGATCTTGGACTTCCCAGTTTCCAGAACTGTAAGGAAAAAAATGTCTATTCTTTATAAGTTACCAAGCCTAAAGCATTTTGTTATAGTAGCAAGGATGGGCTAAAACAGTGTCTGTGGGTAGAAGAGGTATAATTAGTAGGCAGCTAAAAGAATAGCAAAAAAGCTAGAAAAGACATTTGTAGTCTTGAATGTCCATTTAAATTTTTTAATTAAATTATTTCCATTTTATTTTTTAGCTTTATAGCTTTATTTTTTAGCTTTATAGGTCTATATTCTCAGAAACTGAGCCTTCCTTAAGTTTTTAATTTGTAATGTTCATGGAAATGTCTGCTGCTTAAGGTATATAAATATTGACATACTGAGATGAGGACAAAACTATTTCATTAATTTTATATGATAGGTAAAAAGACTCCTGATTTTCAAAATTAGACTTCAGCGATTTTTATTTAAATTAAATATAACGGCAGCTGGATATAAAAAGAATTAATAAGGATATTTTATAAGACAAAGAAAACTAACATAAGTTACATAAAATTAAAGATTTAATAACTAAGCAACACAGAAACTAAAGGATTCCTCTAGGGATGTAAATGAGAAATGTAATGTACCTGCATCTTCCAAATCTTTGAATATTGCCAAGAATTAATCAAACAAAAACCAAAGTAAGAGCCGGGCATAGTGGTTCACACTCATGATCACAACACTTAGGAAGGCCAAGGCGAGATAATTACTTGAGCCCAGAATTTGAGACTAGCCTAGGCAACAGAGTGAGACTCCATCTCAACAAAAAATAAAAAATAAAAAATTAGGCGGGCATGATAGCGCATGCCTATAAGTTTCAGATACTTAGGAGGCTGAGGCAGAAGGATCCCTTGAGCCCAGGAGATTAAGGCTGCTGTGATCTGTGAACATGCCACTGCACTCCAGTCTTGGCAACAGGAACAAAAAAACCCAACAAACTAAAATAAGTAGCAATATTAGTTGAATACTACTTAAATACTATTTAAGTTGTGCTTCATGATAGTTGATCAGTTTGAATTTTAAGTTCAATGTTTTTTAGGGGAGAATAGTTTAAGTGTATTCTAACATTTTGTGTCATAGTAATTGTTTAATAAAATAATATTTGGGTTTAGTACTATTCTAATTCAAACAGCAAAAAATAATTTATGCTTTCAGTTCTATTTTTAGAAAAATTGTTTAGTCTTCACAATAATCCTATATAATATTTATATTCCATATATAGATGAGGATACTGTGCAGAAAGAACATACAAGACTTGAAAAGTAAAAATCAAATTTACCTCTTTTAATTCCTGACCCAGTATTTCTTCCAATTTACCTCAATGCTCAACAAATATTTTCCAGTTGTTATTTTCATATTCTTTTTTTTTTTTTTTTGAGTTGGAGTCTCACTCTGTCGCCCAGACTGGAGTGCAGTGGCCGCTCCCGGCCACCGCAGCCTCGACCTGCTGGGCTCCGGCGATCCTTCCGCCTCAGCCTTCCAAGTAGCTGGAACTACA
>CAUYQG010054556.1:0-15883 GCA_963574415.1 Tarsius wallacei | reverse complement strand
GGGTGTTTCTTTGGGATTGCACCCCTGCTTTTCCAGCAAACCAAGCCCCCCTTGAGCATTTGAAAGCTTTTCTTTTAAATTTCGAGGAGCGCTCCCTTGCTATCTGTTGTCCTGCTGTCCTTACTAAGGGCCACCATTTCTCGATAGAACTCTTTCCCACCCCCCGCTTTGCAATACTTTCCTGGTATCCTGCACTGCACTGGCTTGGGAGTCTAATAGCACAATATGAGAAATGAGAGCTCATCTATCTACTTGTCAGGGGCACTGCAGGCATCTCCCATATAAGCCTTCCCAGCTTGACCCGGGCTGAGCTGGACCGTGACCTAAAAGAAAGCCTTTCAGGGGTGAAAGGCCTTTTATGGTAATTAATCCTCCAGGAGGCACAACCCCCAATGTCACCTGAGTGTAGAGGAGCAAGGAGGAAATTTCACTATTCTAAATTTTTTACATAGATCACACTGAAAAGGGGTTGTAGCAGAAATCCCAAAGGAAAGTTTAAGTGTTTCTGTAAGGATGTCATGATCATTCTCTGGGTGTTTCTGTTGGATTTCACCCATGCTTTTCCATCAAACCAAGACCTCCTTGAGCATTTGCAAGCTTTTCTTTTAAATTTTGAGGAGATCTCCCATGCTATCTCTTGTCCTGCTGTCCTTTCTAAGTGCCACCATTTCTCGATAGAACTCTTTCCCATCCCCCGAGTCCTAGTATCTACATTCACCTCTTAATTGATCTCCATTCCTTTTTTCTCCCATCTAGCCTATATTATGCCATCAGATTAGCTTCCCAAAGTACACTTTGCTTATATACCTGCTTTATTCAAAACAAATCACAAGACCAAAGTCTAAACTAGTTAGGCTAACTTTAAGGCCCTCCAGAGCGTATGCATATAAATACTTGACATAAAAGATGCCAGCTTAATGAGTGGTACACTTGCTATGTGAATTCTTAAGAGAGGAAATCACTTCCAGATAAACTGTCAAGGATATTCTTCAAGAATAAGAAAAAAGAAAAACTGCATGCATTACACATCTACTATGTGCCTCTCACGTCACTAAGCTCTTTGGCAAGCATTACTCCATTTTCATTGTCCTAGATTTTAACAAGTGAGGAAATTAGTATCTTTTCTAGGTTACCATTTCTGGGCTACCTGGCCAATTTTGTTCTTTTTTTAATTCCTCTTTTAATTTTTATTTAAAATTGCGGGGTACAATTCAGGGCTAGGTATACAAACATTCACTATGCAGGTGATGAGGTATGCCCCCTCTTCCCCAGGTAGATATCTACTACTGTCAATCTCACCTCCCCAACCCCCGACCCCCCTCCCCACAGTTTCCCGCCATTTTCAATCCTTTTCTTATAGTAATATGGTAGTTGTTCAAGGTCCACTTATGAGTGAGAACATGCGATACTCAGCTCTTTGTTTCTGTGAGAGATCGCTTAGTATTATAAACTCTAATTCCATCCAGGTTGCTGCAAAGTTCATGATTTTGTTCTTCTTTATGGCTGCATAGTATTCCACTGTGAATACGTACCACATTTTTTTTATTCAGTCCTCTTTTGATGGGCAGCACAGTTGGTTCCATGTTCTTGCTATTGTGAACAATGCTGTGATAAACATATGTGTGCACATATCTTTTTCAAAGAATGACCTGAGTTCTTCTGGGTATATTCCCAGTAGGGGGATTGCGGGGTCATATGGAAGGTCGATTTTTAGAGTTTTTAGGAATTGCCACACTGATTTCCACAGAGGCTGGACTAGTTTTGTTCTTACTTCAGCATTACAAATAGTAGTAGATAATGACTTGGCCAAAGTCACCAGCAAACAAGAAATACTGCTAGAAGAGAGACATAGATCTTGAGATCCTTAGTCCAGAGTTCAATCCTTTCCCTTTTTCTCATCCTCTTAAGTCATTTTTTCCAGAGTAATATAGAGTATGTCATCTATCCCAAACTGTCTTTTCTCACTGGTCATTTCTCATACTCATTCTTATACATTTCTCATGCACTTCTCACTTTCTGCCAGCTCAGCAATTCCAGTAAAATGAGGACACTGTTTTCCCAATTGCCAGCCAACCCTGGCACTGACTGGCTGGGTACCACATCACTGGTGGGGCTTCAGCATTTCAGATGAGTTGTATAAAACTAGACAACCAAATACTCTCCTTTTTTGCACCCAGTGCTGAGATCTTCTCCATGAGGCCCTCCAATCTTTGTGTATTTTCCTAACCCTCTAAATAGATAATGGCTGCCACATTTTTTTTTAGTCAGTTCAATACTCTGCCATCCAGTCCATGCCAGTTTTTCAATACCTAATATTGAAAAGCTCCTGGCCGAGCATAGTGGTTCATACCTATAATACCAGCACTTTGAGAGGCAGAGGTAAGAGGATTGCCTGAGCCCAGCCTGAGCAACTTGGCAAGACCTCATCTCTACAATAAATCAAAAAATTATCTGGACATGGTGGTGTGTATCTGTAGGAAAGCTGAGGTGGAAGGATCGCCTGAGCCACTGCACTCCAGTCTGAGTGACAAAGTGAGACTCCAACTCAAAAAAAAAAAAGTTTCAAACACCTGATTTTGTGCTCTGATGCTTGTTTTTTTTAAAAAAATTAATTCTTAATAAAATCTAGTTCAGAACAACTAAATGGACAAGAAAAGATAGATGTAAAGAGAGTTTCTCAATACTTTCATCTTCCTTTGGAATGGGAAGTCTGAGGCCATTAGGGAGAATGAATGAAAAGAAACAAAGATGCAAAGTCAGGAAATGACAAATTTCGAATAAAATTAATAGAAGCTTAGCTTCAAAATTTTAGCCTAGGGAAAAATGATATATGTATACCATCCTTGTATTTGTAAATTAAATATTTATTGAGTTCCTTTTGATTTACACATCTGAACAAAACAGACAACCAGATATGAAAACAAGAAATGTCACACACTGAACTGGAATCCTAAGGAACGTCATCCATCCTATTAAACTTCATGGGATGTAACAGCATACTTTACTTTACCTAAGCATCCATGCTTTATATAACTTATGGTTGTTGCTTTCATTTCCAAGAGATCTTCAGCCTATATCATTTATCCATGTCATATATCATCCATAAGGCTATGGATATCATATCAACAAACACTGATGGCATAATTATTGTGAACCATTCCTGCTTTTCCTATCTCTCTCTCTCTCTCTCTCTCTCTCTCTCTCTCTCTCTCTCTCTGCACTTCCTGTCGCACTCCTCACAGACACACAGACCTCATGGTGGGATTTTGTATCTCCTGCCCATCCTTAGATTTCCCTTACTCTCATCACTCCAGTTTGAAGATTTTGCCTCCCCAACCACACAGGTTCTTCCAGTCTTGAGGGCCCACAGTGAATGAGACTAATAGAATAGATTCAAAGCCCAAGTCATCCGTAGGGGAGAGCAGTGCCTGCATTTGCATCAAAATGTCTAGAAGCAAAGAGACATCAGGGCAGAGTACAATTACACATTTTACCAAATCAAACTGAAAATGCAGTTCAACATTTCAAAACTCTGGCACTCCAAGTTGTTTTCTCTGTTGATGAAACTGTAATTATACTATTGTGGGATTTAATTAATTTTGTGTTTTATTACGAAAATCCATGATTCTCCCTAAACAGAGTTAAATTAGTGGAATATAAATCAATTTGTCACATCTCCAAGAACTTTTGTGAAGGGTGTTTGGCTTTAATTTGTAAAATCCAGTAAAGTCTCTACATGATAAAATTAATCATCCTCCCCACACATCATTTCATCTAAAAATCAGGTAAAAATGAATAATTTTATGTCCTCATTAACCACTTTGCCTGCAAAATACTAAAATTCTTAGATAAGCATTGAATTATTAAACCACAGAGACAACCCAAGATGTTCATTAAGTTAGTTTCTTCTGCTTGGAAAAAAAAAGGAAAGAAAACTCGTGAATAGATTGTAATCAAAAAGCTATACAGTATAGGGACTGTTTTATGTAATTATAAAATTATGAATAAGAATCCTCCTAAGACAATAACCGATTTATAAATTTAGTTCAAGTAAAGGAAATTGTCACTTGGGCCTTCTGAACTTTGCCCCAAAATTTCATTTCCAAGCCTTAAAGCATCTTTTCAAATAGTTGTATAAAGAGACTCTTTCTATCAAGATTATTTCAATGTGCTAAATTTGCAGTGTTTCACTCGTAATTCCTGCTCCAGTACATTATTGTGAACCACCCCTAATTTTCCTCTCTCTCTCTGCTTCTGTCTCTCTCTCTCTCTCTCTCTCTCTCTCTCTCTCTCTCTCATCCTCTTTCTCGCTAATTGCAGGTTATTCTTTTCAACAATTCTATTAAATAGTTAGGCAGATCCCACAATCATCACTTTACAGATAAGAAATCTGAGATTTGGAAAAGCTGAATGACTTTGACAGCAGTTTATTGTAAGGGAAATACTGAAGTATAGAATTCTATTCCTGATTCCTCCTGGAACTAGCTGAGCTATCCTGAATGAGTCCCTACATCATTTTTTAGCTCATTATCCTTAGGAAATCTCAGATTTCTTATCTGTAAAGTGAGGATTGTGGGATCTGCCTAACTATTTAATAGAATTGTTGAAAAGAATAACCTGCAATTAGCGAGAAAGAGGATGATGAGGGACTCGTGCAAACCAATTCCAAGGTGCTTTTCAGCTCTCGCTTTTCAGCCTTGCTCAAAACTGAGAAAATCTATTAAAATTGGTTTTCTCCAGCAGTGTACCAATTCTTTTTAATATATGTTTATTATACATTTAATGAACTTTTGGAAGGGTAATTCTATTTATCAAATATTGGGTGATGGTGAGATAGGTTAATTTGGAAATTAAAAAGCCAGCATCAAACTATTTGACAATAGGTAACGTTGGGGTTTAAGCCAAGTGAAAGGCTAATGGTGGCTTTCTATGCCAAGGCCACCATAGGCTTGGTGATTACAAAATCACCAAGAGCAAGTTTTTTGTTCAATGTTTTCCTTACATTAAACTGATTTTGGCCGGGCTCGGTGGCTCAGCCTGTAATCCCGTGCCTTTGGGAGGCTGAGGTGAGTGGATTGCCTGAGCCCAAGGGTTCGAGACCAGCCTGGGCAACTTGGCAAGACCTCATCTCTACAATAAATCAAAAAAAAAAAACTAGCCGGGCGTGGTAGCACGCGCCTGTAGTTCCAGCTACTTGGAAGGCTGAGGTGGAAGGATCGCCGGAGCCCAGCAGGTCGAGCGGCCACTGCACTCCACTCAGGGCGAGAGTGGGACTCCAACTCAAAAAAAAAAACTGATTTTGTTCTGATTTAGAGTTGCTTTAAGTGGCAGGACAATTTTTTAAAAATCACCTTTACATTGTCATGGCAGAAGCTTATTCAATCAGAGATTTTAATCTTTTTCTATTTAAATGATGATAATTCCCTAGCTCATTATATATATTTTTTTACTTTATTTTATTATATATCTTGATCTAATATATATCAACCACAAATTGTGTCTCTGGGTTGTTCCCTTCCCGCATTTAGGAAGAGACTTAAGAACTACCTGAGAAAGTTTCTCATCTGGTCCCCTCCCCACTGCTCAACCCAAGAGATCCTAATGCAAACCATCCTCCCGTCTCCTCGAAGGACCCTACATCTTCTCACATCAGCACAGTCCCAGGAAAAGCAGCAAAGTCTAGGTGTTCTCATTAGACCTCAACTGCATCAGCACCAACATTTGATTTTTGTGGACCAGCACTTATTTTCATAATTTTAAAAATATACCAATTCCAATTAGGTCAGTTATCAAAGAATTAATTGTAAACTTTACTATGACAACATTAAGAACTGCTGTGAGAACCCAACTCTGGCATCGATTGTCTGACCTTAAAGAGGTGAGTGAAATAACTCTAGGCCCTGGTTCTTGTATTGAAGAAATTGGTCTAAAAAATCCCTAAGTTTTTATGGCTCTAAAAAAATTTTTCAATTATTCCAATCAATGGCAACAAAGATGACAGAAATGCCTACCTTGGTTTTAGAAAAACGCTGTCCCTCTTCCACAAATACACACACATCATGTATCTTGTCTTCGCTAGAAGTCTAGAAGTAGAGGAGAAATGTGCAAACATTGTATGTGTGCCCTCACCAAGCACTCCATCCAAGGAGAAAGCTGAGGAAGTGTAAGTATACACAATGGGAAAATGCCAGGAGCTATGAGACCAAACAGACCAATAAAATTGGCCTACCTGCCTATTCAGGCTCCTTTCAAGTGTTTTTGAAAAGCAAAAAGTAGGCAAGAATTAGGGCAATGAAAAGTATTCTACTAATGGAAAAAAAATGGCGTGTGACTAGATGGTTTTTCAACTCTGTTAAGAATGCGGGCTTCCAGGCTGAGCCGTCGCAGGCTCAGTGATTCTTTGCTGCATGGCTTTACAAACATATTCTCTTTCCATGTACCCTTCTGATCCAGCATATACCAGCCACAGTTGGCATTTTCCTCCATTTAGGTCATGGCTCTGGAAATGCCTTAGAAAATTAAACCGCATAAGACAGAGAAGTAGACATTTATTTTCATTTGTGTCATTTACCTACTATTGCAAAATGGTTGCACAGCCAAGAAATTTTACCCAATGCCATCAGAAACTGAATGAAAAATCCAGGAAGTAATGCATCTTCCACTGAAGAGTGTGACAACACCACTTCAAAGCCATTTTAAATTGTAAAGAACCCAAAGTTCCTACACAGTGTCTTTTAAAACCCACCTGTCAACTATAAGTATTCAGTTGAACTTTGTGGAAATAAGGGATTCCCTGTTCTAGACATCAGGGACAGTGTTTGGGTGCATATCTAGCATAAGGTGCCACCATTTTGACAATCTGACATGGCTAGAGAGTTAGAGAGCTTATATAGTCTGGGCTTGGGAGAGTGGTCCATGGAAATCACTGGCAAAGAAGTAAATTGAAAATACAAATCAAAAGCAAAATGTCTCTTTCACCAAGCTGAGTCTTACCAAATAAATAGATAGAAAAAGGGCAGCATGGCTTAAATTATAAATCTCATACAGTCAAATATTTGTTTCTTCTTACTGTTAATTTAATATAGTTCTACGGATTTAGATGTATAAAGTTATAGGTAATAGAAAAATCAGCTACTTTTGTTTTGGCTTGGATTTTCTGCTCAAAATCAAATAGATGAGAAAAAAGTTATGTTTTCAATCTGTCAAATTCCTTCTCCACAATGATTCACTGACCCCTGGTATGTCATGTCTGGCCTGGAAGAGAAGCAGATGTCATTCCAATAAGACCTCTGTTTCCTCGAACCTGCAACTCCATTCATCATTTTTGTCACATGCTGAGCACACAGAGCCACTTGGACCAGACTCAAGGTCCCACGGCCTCTGTGAATTATAAAGAGATGAACAGATTATCTCACAAAATTGCTCAAACTACCGCAAACTTAGAATCAAAAAATAATGATGGACAATTACAATATTCACTATTATTATTAATTATTATTTCCAATCCAAGGATCAATGAGTTAATCAGCTACTACCAAGAAGAACCAGAATTCTTCTTCTCGCTTACAAACATTGTGATTTTAGGTAAGATCCCCTTTGGTCAATATATTCACCTTTCACCCTCATGTAAAAGGGGGAGCCATAAAACAGTATAAAGTCGTGTGGTTAATGTCTCCCACAGACAAGATGGATATCAGCACACTTGAGTCCTCATTCCAGCACATAGGGCCCAGGTAAGACATTTCACTACCTTCTGCCTCGTTTTCACCACTTCTAAAATGACCTGCCCATGCTCAGTTTTCCTCGCTTCTTATTTTAGAGTAGAAGTTACATCTAGAAAAGTGTCTGATGACCTAATAAGAGTGATGTGTACCATTCCAAGGAACTGTCCCTTTCTGTAAGAGTCAGCAAATAAATGGCAAAGAAATAGCCCTCAGGACACATGGAAAGAAAGCGCTACCATCTCATATTTGGTTTGAAAAAGTGACAAGCACACCAATGTGCATTGCAACAAGCCACTTAATACTTTATAGGCTAGTGGCTTCCATCAGCATCTGATATTGAATATTGGCCCAAGTCCTTTTGGAAGAAGCAACAAAAAGTGGACGCTGATAAGCAGAAGGCAATTTCCTCCAACTTGTGTTCACAAACGGCTGTGAGTGTTAAAATTCCAAGCTGGAACATTGCTCATATTCTGATCCTTTCTGGGAAGTGCCATTCTCTCTGGACAGTAATGGCAACTCAGGCCACAAGGCTGGGCAGATGGTGTATAGAAAGAGGGAAGTCTGTTCCCATTGTGAGCTGAAACACCCTGGCTTGGAAGTAAAGCTTTACCTTTCACCCTTCTGCTGAAGCTGTAACAGCCCTGATTTCCATGAAAAGATTCACTCATTTCCTTTTTCAATGGCACCACAAAGAATAATGGGGCCAGAGATTATTCACCAGGACACAATAGACAGTGCATCATGACGGAATATTACGACAACTGAGTCAAGTCTCAGGTTTTTTATTGTAAAATGGCCATGAGTTGATCTTTAATTTAAGCCAGTTCATTTCCTTTTCAGTCCCATACCACAGTTTTGCAAACACAGCATTAGCCTCTTTTTATTGGATTTTTATATAGGAGAACTAGTCATATAGTTCATGGACTCATTTATTGATTCATATGGGAGTCTTATAGAAAATGATGGCATGGCACACCATGACCAATGATCTAAGACCCACGTGTCCATCCCTCTGGCCTCTGTATCCACTTTACTGTGCAAAGGAAAAAATTGGTAGCACAAGTTAGACTTCTAGATTTATCTAAATTTTAAAGTCTTTTGCATTTAGCAATAAAACAGTCTTCTATACAATCTTCATACTCTACTTTCTGTTTCTAAAACACAATTTACTATTAGCACATAAATTTTCAAGTAATGGCTCCTAGAAAAAATGACTGCCTAATGTTGTAACCTCCAAGAATGGAGACATGTGATTTACAAAGAGCGTCATATCATCCAATTAGGATATGGACTCTCTTTTTTTATTATTTTATTTTAAAGATATGGGGTACAATTCAGGATTAAGTATACAAGTGGACATTGTTCAGGCAAAGTTTGGGCCTCCCTTTGGTCCCCACTTTGCCTGGTTTGAGATCAGGTACCCTTACTGATGTTGTGTCCCCATGCCCACCCCACAAGTATCCTGCTACTGCCAATCCCTTTCTGGGATGCAGACTTCCTTTCCAATATTGAGTCTGCAGTGAACACCTATTGCTGGAAAAGTTGACTTATCCTTTCTACCTTTACCACAAGCCACTGATGTTCCCCTAGAGCCACATTTCTCTTTTTAAAGCCCTTTTTGCACTCATGTACAACTTTGAGTAGATCATAGACAGAGGGAGGGGAGACATGCTGGGGGTCAAAACACATGTTACATCTGTCTCTGTGAGTGACCCTAACCTACCACTTCCCCAATCAATACAAGCCACACAAGGAAATGACCCAAAGACTTGAAAAAGCCGGAACATTTCTTTAGAAGGGGAGGCATGGTGCACAATGCAGAGGAGAAATGTCTTGTTTCAGACTGTGTGGTGGTTAAAATTGATCAGCCCCTCAAACTCTAAAGACACAGAAAGGGACCTATTATTCCAGCCATATCATAGAGTTTGCTGGTCATCTGCCAGGTCCCAAAGGCAGTCCTCTAACTCTCTCTCTTTCAAAATTTGATTCAACAAATTTCTCAAAACCATTATGTCTAAGAGATGTGTTAGAATAACTGTTCACTTTTGGAATTCAATAGTACCGATATCATTAGTCTTCAAAGCAATTACAATCCACATAACTCAGATACTGTTAGGTAAGGCAGTTTACTAAATAAAACACTTTGAATCTTCTTAAAGCAAATGATTCTTTACAGCTCTTGATTAGGAGCATATTTGTCCATTTACTACACTTAGAAAATAATCCCACTGCAAAATGCCATGGTTGGACTATTCAGGCATTTTGGACACCAGTGATGCATTTCTATAAAATTTTTGGTGGTTGCGCATGTTGGTGTGTGGTGGGGGAGGAGTTATATCTTTTCTGCTGATTAAAATATTTAGAATGATTTTCAGATGGTGAGTGATTAAGAAGGCAGAAGCTTATGTCAACTATTCAGCTCATTGGAGAGAGTGATATTCTTGTGATGAGAATTGCTAAATCAGAATAGATGCAAATACTGAATGTTTTTCTCTTTCTCTCCTCCCTCTTCCTCTCTCCGCCTAGTTCTATAAAAAGGGGGGAGGGAGCATCTTTGAAAAACAATTCTGAGCCAGGCTCAGTAGCTCAGCCTGTAATCCCGCGCCTTGGGAGGCTGAGGTGAGTGGATTGCCTGAGCCGGCGGGTTCGAGACCCGCCTGGGCAACTTGGCAAGACCTCATCTCTACAATAAATCAAAAATTAGCCGGTCATGGTAGCGTGCGCTTGTAGTTCCAGCTACTTGGAAGGCTGAGGCGGAAGGATCACCGGAGCCCAGCAGATGGAGGCTGCGGTGGCCGGGAGCGGCCACTGCACTCCTGTCGGGGCAACAGATTGAGACTCCAACTCAAAAAAAAAAAAAAAGAAAAGAAAAGAAAAACAATTCTGGCCAGGCTCAGTGGCTCAGCCTGTAATCCCAGTGCTTTGGGAGGCAGAGGCAAGAGGATTGCCTGAGGCCGAGGGTCCGAGACAAGCCTTTGCAACTTGGTGAGACCTACAATAAATCAAAAATTAGCCGGGCGTGGTAGCATGCCTGTAGTTCTGGCTACTTGGAAGGCTGAGGCAGAAGGATCACCGGAGCCCAAGAGGTCGATGCTGGGGTGGCTATGAGGGTGCCACTGCACTCCAGCCTGGGCAACAGAGTGATACTCCAACTCAAAAAAAATAAAAAACAAAAGAAAAGAAAAACAATTCGGATACTTTCTGGCTTTTCGATCATTTTAGTTTCCAGGCTGGAATAAAATTCCTGGTACGTTATCATATTAACTCTGTTCTTGCCAGAGACCTGCAGAAATTAGATTCCTGGGGTACCACCCCTGATGAGATGTTCCCAGAAAAGCAAACCAGAGAGCATATTCATCTCCTAGACTGTCAGAAGTGGCAATCTGCATTGATGCCTCTTACCAAGAAGGAGCTAGTTAATTTTTGCCAGTGCATTTGCAAAACAGAGAATTCATGAAGCAGCTGTAGTATGAATCCCATGGCCACGCCACCCTGCCCCTATTCCTTTTTCATACTTTAACAGGCACAAACGTGTACAATCCTAAGAAATGTAAGAAAACCAAGACATGGTTACAGGATGACTGCTAGAAAAACAAGTCAAACATTTGAACAGAGGTATGGAAAATGCCTTCTTTTCCACTCTTCCTATCACAAGCTTAAAGGGCCTAGGAGCCTAACTAATGTTTGAATTCCCCACCATGAATAATCTCTGAGTTGAAGCGTGAAAGAGTATTAAATCAGCATCCCACATTCATAGTCCTAGTCTCAAGACCTGGAAGAGCCCTAAAAAAGTGAGAGGTAAAACATAATGTCAAGTCAGAGGTGTCAATGGGCCTCCAGCCAATCAATAACCAAGATATTAAGGGAGATTTTTAAAAAGGCCTTCAAGGGATCTAATAAAATCAACAAAAAAGTGGAAAGAGGGAGAATATTCAATAGGTCCACAGGTGTAGCAATTTGCAGGGATAGTGTCTCGCTATGTTGCCCAGGCTAATATCAACCTTCCAGCCTCAAGCAATCCTCCCATCTCAGCCTCCCAAAGTGCTAGGATTACAGGCATGAGCCACCATCATGCCCAGCAAGTGCAACTATTTGGCTGAAGTTTCATCAGTGCTAGTAACACATTTAAAGAAAGGCTATATCGAAAAGATTGGATGGGTTTATCGGCACAGAAAATTGGGATTCAGTTACTCAATGATTGGGAAGAGATATGTTCTCAACAGTTTTTCAGATATTCTTCTCACAAGAAAAGCTCATTACCTGAAAGGTACTGTGGTTAAAGTGCATTTACTTCTGAGTATCTATTGACTGTAGAAGCATTGACAAAGCTCAGTTTCTGGACCCTGGACCAAAGTTCTTTCGCCAGGTTGATACAATCCCACAGGACCTCTGCATGGTTAATCGGACAGCCTTCTTCCACCAGTTTTTCCCATAATTAACTGTGTACTGTACAATTTTGATAAAAAATGTTGCCTGATTTTTAAAGAAAAGAGTATGGAATATGTTTCATGAGGCATAGCATGGTGGTGAACCCTGTGCATTCAAGTTCATGAGGACCTCGAATGCCGAGTGGAAAAGGGAGCATGAAGAAGACACAGAGATTCTCTTCTTGTCCATACAACAATCTTTCATAATCAGAAGCTCTCCATAAAGCCTCATAATCAAACTTTTTCTGACAGCAATCTGAACAGAGTCATATAGAAGATGGTCACACAATTTCTTATCTAAACCAAGACACTTTAGAAAATAAGAGAAGATTTTTTTATGTAGGAAATGGGCATGAAACACGATGGCCCCAAGTAAACAGGGACTATTCTCACCTCAGCTGTGTGGCCTTGGTTCCTGAATCATTATCACACATCTACTCAGAGACAGGATGAACATTCTCTACTACCAAAAAAATCAAATATAAAAATTTGGGGGAAAAGCACTCCCAATTCATTATTAAATAAACAAAAATAATCTTCCAAAGACAGAAAAACTTGGGATGACATTGGTCTGCTCATCTTCCCCAAATAATCTGTTCAGCTCAAGGTTAGTAAGAAAAAGAAATACCTACTGCTGCTGATAAAGCCATCTGTGCCTCGGGAGTGGTTGACAGGTGTCTCCAGAAGAAGCAATCACAAGTCATTAACAATCAAAATCATGACAATTAAATACAAGAATCTATCAGGGTCTTATTATCCAAATTGCATTGAAAAGAATTTAGACACTCTCTCCCTACAAAAGAGAAGAACGTTTTCTTCACTCTCTAGGTCTATGGGCTGCATTCTATTAACGGGGTTCCCAAATCCCATTTCCTGGGCAATCTACAAGGAGAATAATCAGCCAAAGAAACACAGATGATAATTGCAAAAAAGCTAGAGCCCTCAAAATCTTCCAGAAGCATACTCTTCTCTCACTACAGGCTTCCATCCAGACTGCCTTTCTAAGAAAATGTATTCTGGGAAATTTTGGCATTTTTTAAAGTTCAAAGTTGAAAGCACACATTCTACAAATAAATCTACAATGAAGTACTAAAAGGTTTATTTCTGACTTCTTATTTCACAAACTAGGAACTAGGCATTAAAATATTGGGTCATAAAATGCTTAAAAAGTAGATTGCTAGAAACTAATAGAACACATGATTATCTATTGAGCCTATGATGGGTCAAATGGCATTTTGAATTCTTGCAGAGAATATGAATATGACCTTCCTGTATACCATTTACAGAAAGCAATTTTATTTACATTTTTAAATCCACATAAAGGTGAAAGATGATACTGCTGCAAAATGGAACATTTAATTTTTTGCCCCAAGGCATAACTAAGCTCTCCCAAGGTCAAATGTAGCACAAGACTGAAATGAAGCCAGACTCTCCCTCCTCATCCCCTGCCAGAGAATTTCTACTTTCAGCAGGAGTATCTTGGATCTACTTTTATTCTTCAGAGAGAGAGAAATTCCCAAATCCAACATAGAATGAGTAATGTAATAAAATATTTCACGGGCATTTTTCTACTTTATTTTTTAGCTTATACACCCAGAATGCAATGGAAGCACCTATGTTAAGCTAGTTGAATGTTTGAAACTTTTTTTGACTCTAAAGTATTAAACTAAGCAAGACATTTTAAAAAGTGTTTTAGTTTGTACGACTGTGCAGAGATTTTACGTTTAAAATAATGCCATTTATTTGGTTAGCTGACTACAAGACAGGACTCATGAAAATAAATGCTACAGGAAAACCAAAGTTTATGCCTCAGGTATGTGGTTACCCCTTAGAAATAAAACTCATCTTCCTACTTCCTGTTGCCCAGACACAGCAATAATTTAAAAACATGTGTGTGGTTTGTTAGGAGAGATACTGACATCATGAGTCATTTTTAAATCTATCACAGATGACTGAGAAAGCTGCGTTTATGCCCGGTCTTACTCCTTACCTTACCCCGAGGCCCAGAGATAATTTTTCATGTTGATCATGTCAATAGTTGCAGACTTTCTTAAAAGCCTGTGTGCCACATGCCATCAACAGAAGCTGGATTCACAGTAACCAGCACCAAACTTTCTTAACTTTGTATTCCCATTCGATAGGAAGCCCTGGCGAATAATAGCTACATCTAATATAACTACTGGCCGGGCACAGTGGCTCACATCTGTAATCTCAGCACTCTAGGAAGCCAAGATGGGAGAGTCATTTGAGCCCAGGAGTACCAGACCAGCCTAGGCACCACAGCAAGACCTCCTCTCTACAAAAAAAGAGAAAAAAAATCAAAAAAATTAGCCAAGTGTGGTGTCATGCAGATGTAATCCCAGCTACTCAGGAGGTTGCTTGAGCAGTGATCATACCACTGCACTCCAGCCTGGGTGGCAGAGTGAGACCCAGACCCAAAACCGAAACTACAAAACTATAGTAGTACCAAGAGCAATTTTACAGACACCCCAGTTACCCAAATGAAGTCTACCCGGGGAAGGAGAAAGAAAACTCTTCATTAAAATAGAAGGCAATAAAGTTGCCTCTTCCTAAAGATTCTTTAAAATGAGACACATTCTCCTGCCTGCCTCTCTCTCTCTCTCTCTCTCTCCCTCTCCCTCTCCCTCTCCCTCTCCCTCTCCCTCTCTCCTCTCTCTCCTCTCTCTCCTCTCTCTCCTCTCTCTCCTCTCTCTCCTCTCTCTGACATGTTGAGGGCATGTTGAGAAGGCAGCTGTCAGCAAGCCAGGAAGAGAGTCCTCACCAGAACCCAATCATTCTGGCACCCTGATCTTGAACTTCCAGCCTCCAGAATTGTGAGAAATAAATTCCTGTTACTTAAACCACCCAGTCTATGGTATTTTGTTATGGCAGTCTGAGCAGACTAAGACAAATATGTCTTCCCTTGGAGCTAAGCGCCCCTCCTACTACCTCCACCACCTGGCGTTTTGTTCAGCACTTCCACAGTTGTCTCAATTTTTAATTTGTAACCGTGTGAGTTGGAATTGGCGAGATTTATTTTAAAATGAAGAAGCAAAGACTCAAAAAGATTAAAAGACCTGCTGGAAGTCATACAGATTGCCCAAACTGGGACTTGATTCTCCTCAGACAACACCTAGTCCTTAGCACCTGCCAGGGTGTGGGCTAGGTTTGGGGGATAAAAGATGAATGGATTTAGAGGTGGGGAGGGTACAGTCAGGCCCGGAAAATAAACATGTGAACAAATAATTACAGCCAGGAGAAGTGTCTGCAAGGATTCCTTGGCCCAAAGGGTTGTGGGGAGGGCTGTTGAGGCAGAGGAAGCCTGGGAAACATGGCTGTGGGGGAGCCCAAAGTGCTGCTGAGGACAGGGTACCATGGACGGAAGGCAGAGACAGAGATGCCCAGATGCCATTGGAGATGGTGCTCTGCTTCCACCTGCCCAAGACTCGGATGGCCTCCCCAGGGCCCTGGCCAAAGAGGAGAACTGAACTCAGAGATCAAGGTTCAGAGTTCTTAAGGACCTAATGGCCCTAAGGAAAAGTGGTAGTAAATTCTTCAATTAGGTTCATATTGACACTTCAGTAGTCAATTATCTTTTGTTTGTTTGACCTGGGGTCTCCTAAGGGTTAGTTTACTACAGCCCTGTTTGTAAGTAAATGATAATGTACTTTAATTAGAAGATATGAATTGATGATTGTGCCACTCTACTCCAGCTTGGGCAACAGAGTGAGA
>CAUYQG010054551.1:0-34047 GCA_963574415.1 Tarsius wallacei | reverse complement strand
GGGGTCCCTGAGCCTCGGACCAATGCGTCTAGCTGTGGGCAGTGGGGTAGGGGAAGGAGGGCAAGAGACTTTTTGGGGAACTCACATTCGGAGAATCTCACAGTTCCGCCTGTGTTGCCGCCATCTTGACCGCAATCCCTCGTAAGGATGATTTTATTCTATATATTTTCTAGTGAAAATTCTTTACATAATGTTGCCATATAGTGAATCAAAAATTTAACAGAAAATTTCAATTATATTTTTGCTAATACAAAATAATAGATTTTTTTTTAAGTAGGAGTTTATTAAGAAGACAGAAAAGCTCCTGCAGCAGGAGGGGATCTGAAAGAGTGTAGCTGATTATAGATTTTTTTTTAACCATTTTTCAGAAAACACAAAATATCAAACATAACGCATGTGATTAAACCAAATATAAGCAAACTCAAAGTAAATAAACAACATTCTTGCTATAGAAATGAAATCTACTAAGTGTGCATTCAAGCATATATATGTATGAATAGAACACATTTGAAGGGTAAAAAGAAGCTGGTAATGGTGTTTGTCTCTAGGGAGGAAAACTGAGTAGATGAAGGATGCTATAGCCTCTTGGTGCTCTTGTACTATGTGAATTTTTTTAGCAACCAAAAAAAAGGCAAAAGACAAATAAAAATAAAAATGTGTACAGTACTTAAATTCTTCTAGTTAGCCCTTTCGATCACTTTTTTTCCTTTCGTTACACATAAAGTCCTTTCCTTTGTTAGATTAGTTAGCTCTGGTTTGATTTATTTTGGCTTACTGCCAAAAATACAGAGTTACTCCTATTGCCCCGTTTGGAGAATAAATAACTAGAACCTGTTTTCCCACTAAATGTTTCAACACTAACTGTGGTGGTTAGCTTGCGCCTTCTTTGCAAAACCTTTCAATGCTGCTATTGAAGAAGATGAAACTTCTAAGTTTGACCCTGTTTTTCAGTTATGTGAAGGTCTGTTAGTAGAAAAACCTTGATGTTTAGATTATATTTTGTAATCTGATTGTTACAAACAGTTGTCAGTCAAGGGCTTTATTTAATCATTCATTTGTACACTGATTCATTCATACAAGTTCACTCAGATAAGTCAGATAAGTCTAGCGCTTTCCTCAGTTTTCAACTTCCTTCTTCCAATTTTCACTTACATAAAATGACTTGCTTGTTACTTTTACTGGGAGTGGTATGAGTCTGATTTTGTATAGCGAACATGAATCAGTTGACTTTTCAAATTTTCTTCTGGCCTAACTTTACCTGTAAACTGTTTACTTATGTTGCCTCCGGTTTAGCTAAGACTAGTTTGCAGATGAGTCCCATGGTTACCTAAAAACTGTATGTGTTAATTTACAGATTTTGACACTTACTGATGACAGGTAGCTATGTGCAAAGGCCCTGGTATTTAAATAGTTCGAAGGGAAGTGAGGATATGAAGGAGCTAGTGAACATTGAAGAGGTGGTAAGGTGTAGGCCAGGTGTGGTGGCTCATGACTGTAATTCCGGGAACTTGGGAGTCAAGGCAGGAGGATGCCTGGGACCAGGAGTTCAAGACCATCCCAGGCAACACAATGAGACCCTATCTATAAAAAAAAAAAAAAAAGAATGGGCAGGCATGGTGGGATGCCTGTAACACTAGCAACTGGGATCCTGAGGCGAAAGGATCAGTTACTTGAGCCCAGGAGTTCCAGGCTGCAGTGAACTATGATTTTGCCACTGTACTGTAGCACAGGTGACAGAGCAAGACCCTCTCCCTCTCTAAAAAAAAAAAAAGAAAAAGAAAAAGAAAAAGAAAAGAAAAAGAAAAAGGTAGCAAAGTAGTTAATGAACTGGTGGGATCATTCAATTCCTCAGCACTCATGTAAATGTTTATAAGAGTCATATGAGTGCCTGGTCATTTATTTACTTAATTAAAAGTTAAAAGTGAAGTGGGAAAAAGGCAAATCCGACATGAAAATTTTGAGAAATCTAAAAGAATTACTGCTACATTAGTGGGAAGACAAATAGACTATTAGAATGAACCTATATTCCACAATGAAAAGACAGAGAACACTGAAAGAAACCTAGCAAAGGGGTACCAAGTGTGCCAACAAGGTAAAAAGAACTTGAATAGAATACATAGAAAATGTGAGTTAGAATTGTGAGAAATGTAATTCAAAGAGTTGAGAGTAAAAGTCAAATATGCCAGATAAACTACCATAAATGTTACCATAATGGAATAGTTTTATTTGACATGATCTGAGACACCAATTCTGAGAACTGCTTATAAGAGTTACGTAGGAAGCAAAAAACATGAAAAGAAAAAGTAAAAGCATAAAAACGAGAGAACATATACAAGAATCCGCTCAGCAACGGCATTTATCTTAACGAGGTCAGATGGACTCACCAATGTAGCAGGTGATTTAAAATCGGCAACATTTCATACTGAATAAACTCACTCCATTCGACACAAATGTGGACTATGAATTCAAGGGAAGACATTTTCTTATATATTAAGTTTTTAAAAAAATATTAATTAGCAGCCCATTGCAGGGACAGATTTCTGGTAAATTGTACTTATTTTGAAATAAGTTTTCATCACATAATGCTTTGATACATATTAAATATTTCATATTTAATTTAAAAAGAGAAAGACAGAATATAGGTAACTACCTCAGGATCAAGGGAAAGTTGTTCTGTTTTTTTTTAAGATGGCAGATAATGGTGATGAGAATGATTCAATAAGGAGGTCAAAACTAATTATTCAAGAGAGAGAAAGGACACAGGCAGGAGTGAAACCCTCAGGTAAGCCAGAGGGGACAGAATCCATTGCATTAGTAGAAAGGTTGCCCTTCATGAGAAGCAGAAACCATTGATTCTTGTAATAGGAGGAAGCCGGGTTATACAGGTAGAGCTGCATGTAGGTGGGTAGATTTGGTGGTGATGGGAATGCGTATGTAATCTTTACTGTGTCTACTTTCTCAATGAAATTATGGAAAGAACATTAGCCGAAAATTAGAAGAAAAAGAGGTGTTTGGAGTGTGAAGAAAAAGAAGATGTGAGAGAGCCTCTGCAGAGATATTTCTGGAAACTACATGCGAAAAGAATGGTCGTGAATTTTTAAAATATATATCGATGCATTTTTTTTAAAAATTTATTTTAAATTTGTGGAATACAATTCAGGGTTAGGTATACAAATATTCATTGTGCAGGTACCCTTGTTGATAAGGTGAGTGCCCCTTCCCCAGTCAGATATTGACTGATTCAGCTGCATGGGAAAATGCGTAAAGTAGATGGAAATTGAACTTCACCAGGGTAGGTTGTTTCAGGGGAGTGAATGGAAAAAAAGAGAGAACAGGGAATTGAGGTCATGTGCAAAGAGTTATTATAATGAAGGACCTATGGAAACGAAATCAGGTGTAGGTCTAATGAACAGTGAAAAGGTGATAGAGTTGATAGCTTTTTGATGCTGGGTGGCATCAAAAAGTTGTCAGAGATGGTACCAGTGGCAGTGGACTGAGAGAGGGGGTGGGGTTAGGTAACACTAGGCTTGAAATTCTGATTTTGAGGGGACGACGTTATTGTTAATGACAAGTTCTACATATCACCCTACCATAAGTGGCTGAGATGGGGTTGAGGAAAGACTGTAAGATGTGAAAAAGTCAAGAAACTGAGAGACCTAGAAGTCGCTTGGGTCATTTGCATGGATATTTAAATCACCTAAAAATGGTGTCAGAATGAGGGAGGAAGGGAGGGAAGGGAGGGAGGGAGAAAGGGAGGGAGGGAGGAACAAGGGATGGGAGGAAGGGAGAAGGGGCGGGAGGAGGAAGAGAGAAGACATAAAGACAGTGTCTTAAGTTCTAAATTTTTCAGATAACAGGAGTTGACAGGTGGGACTCCTGTGAACACCTAAAGCAGGGTAAGTAGTAGTAGAGGCTGGTGCCGTGTTCATTTAAAATAGAGATTTAAATAAGTATGTAAACGAATATGTTTTTAACAAGTATTGATATCTGCCGGAAGAGGGTTTATGTCAGATACAGCCAGTTTATATAAAATGAAAGAAAATACACCAAAAAACATTTACATACTTAGCAGTGACACTAAAGAGCAAATTTTTATTATGGCCACAAATATTGCTTCTACTCTTACAGAATTAATAAGAAATGTTCTGGTTTTCAGAAAGTTTCTGGTAATCTAAACATCTGGGAAATTAAAGAGGATTACATGAAAATACTAACAAAGTGGTTGAAACAAGACCAGGCACATAATAAGTGCTCAATAAAAAGTCATGAGAAAGTAAAATTAAGGACGACTTCCTATAAAGAAAGACTTCCAAGCTAGCTTTGCCACTCTTCTTTGTACATTGTCTTAAACCAAAACCAACTTTTGTATCAAAAGTCCTTTGACCTGTACTGGTTTTTCCTAATTTGTAGACCAGATGGTTTGTATAATATCTCTAAGAAGAACACTGAATTAAGAAACATAAACCCTGTTTCTGAATGTTGTAAATACTAGAGGTAAAATTTAATAATTGGTGTTGGAACAATAGGCTAGCAATATTTTAGTAATTATGGGATGCATATTAAGACACCAACCCCAATATCAATTAAGATGGATATAGTTTATTGCTTAATCAGGGTGAAAATAAATAAACATATATCTTAAACAAGGTAAGAAGGTAAAAGACAAACAAACTTATTTACAACATGTGGAATGGAAAAAAATATCCTTGACCTATAAAAAGGTCTTATAAGATAATAAGAAAAAACCCCCCATAATTCTTAAATAAGACATGGATATTAATAGGAATTGAAAAGAATAGAAAGAGTTAACAAATATTTAAGAAGATTTTTGTCAGAAGGGGTCAAAAGAACCTTTATGAAATCAACAACACTAAGCATTGAAGAAAATGCAAAGAAAAATGTTCTCCCAAAAATTATTAATAAGAATGAATATTAGAACAATATCAGTTTTCTGGCTGGCAGTTGACAATTTTTATCAAAATCTTAAATATGATTTGACCTAGTATTTCCACTTCTAGGAATTCATTATAAGGAGACAAAGGGACAGACAGACACCCAAAATGTAAGTGCACTTCAGCATCAGTAATAATAGAAAAACATTTAAATAGTAGATAATGTATCATGAAAAGATACATATAACAGACTGCTGAATGAAACAAGTATGTTACAACATAGCATGTATAGTTTTTAATCACATTTATGTTAAAACATATGTGTTTGTCTACGCATGTATATATATAAGTGTTCAAACAGATGTCTGAAGGGATGATTCCAGTCATGTTAATGGTGATTTTCCATGATTAGTGGAATTTCTGATAATTTCACTTTCTAGCTTCTATTTTTCTATATTGTTTGGATTGTGTATGAGGACACCAATGATGAGATTATCACTCCTTAGAGTCTGCCCTTGTACTCTGCTCTGCCTGGAACATTCTGTCACCTCCTTTAATTTTCTGCTCGTGTCCCCCATTAGAAAACTCTTATTGGACACGGCGGCTCATGCCTGTAATCCCAGCACCTTGGGAGGTGGAGGCAAGAGGATTGCCTGAGTCTAGAGGTTCGAGACCAGCCTGGGCAACTGGCCTAGACCTCGTCTCTACAATAAATCAAAAAATTAACCAGTCATGGTGATGCATGTCTGTAGTCCAGCTACTTGGAAGGCTGAGTTGGAAGGATCATTTGAGCCCAGCCGGTCGAGGCTGCAGTGGCTGTGAGCATGCCACTGCCTTCCAGCCTGGGCAACAGAGTAAGACTCCTACTTAAAAAAAAAAAAAAGAAAAGTCTTTATGTCCTACTCTTTGAAATAGAACAACCACCCGTTTGTTCCCACACTCCATTCCTTTCCCTGCTTTAGTTTTCTCAGCTATACTTAACATCATCTGATATGTTTTCATTATTTGCTTATGTATGTATTGCTTATTGTCTGACTCTTTCTTTCTTGCAATAGAAAGTGAACACCACAAGGACAGGACTCTGTTTTGTACTAAATTGTTACCACAGAGCTGAGAACAACGCCAGCACTAGGCACTGTTTCTGGGAGAAAAACACATCACCCAACTGATACACCTGGATGCTTCAATTTCATGGGGCTAGTGATCCTATTTGGGATACGGGAGATAGAGAACTGATAAATATAAGAACAACCCCAAATTTGCATTTACCTGTTTATTTCTCAGAGGTTGAACCACTTCTCTAACACACAGCTCTAGGTCGTTGAGATAATCCTTTTCCGTCTGTATCAGCTCCTTGATGATTTTTGCCCGCTTTGCCATCATCCTCTTCATCTGATGCTCTTCCTCTGGAGTTAGGGCTTCAGCTACATAACACTCAGCCTGTGGAGTCATCTTTTCTGTTAAATAAAAACACACACGGGTGAAGCATTCTGCTGAGGTTTCTTTTTCCTTCATTACAAATAATGCCACTGTATAATTATTGTTAACAGGGAAAAAGGCATGAGTATGTTCATGATTATTCTTAGGGAGTAATACGCATGAGTTTCTGATTAGGTCAGAATCCTACAAAACTATGAACAAGAGGGTAGGCAAGACTAAATGGCTTCTAACTGCTTTTAACTCAGTTGAGTTAAAAGACACTCAATTGTCATGTCTTCTTTAAAATATCTCATTGCTAGTATCTTAGAATATAAAACTGGTCCTCAGCCTAGAGGTAGAGCGTGCAAAAACACAGTTTAGAACTTCTGAATATATTTGCTTTCAAGGGCAGAATATTAAATAGTAAGTGAAATGCCTCCAATTTTCTTACTATTATTAAAAATAATAATCCTCTAATCTTAGTTGGTGATACTCAACTGTCAATTTAAAGGAAAACAATTGCCCATGATTGGAGTTTTTCTTTTTTATTCACAATCAGAACCTACGAGGAGTGAGGCAATGGTGTAACAAATAAATTTCAACTAAGATTTTTCATAGCTCATCTTTAACACTATGCATGTCATGTCATTTTGAAATACCTAAACTGTTAAATGAGGAGATATTGGGATAAATGGGGAGCCTTGTGGGTAGCCAAAGTTTTATATAAAATATGAAAGTAAGAAAGCTAAATATCTTTAAGGATGAGCACCCAACAGCAATATAACATTTTGGAAGCCACACACCAGGCCACAGACCATGAAATCAGAGCAATGATAGACATCAGGACGGTGTGTGGAAATGGATTTGCTTCAAGAATGAAACTTAATTTTCATCTTGGTCTCTGCAGTTGCAGAAGTAATTCTGTTTCATTTAAAGTTAATATGATTCTAGTAGCTGATACGTGAGACAGCTTCAATGTTGACACCACTTCCTGAGAATGTAGAGCTTTACAAAAGGCCCTGTAAAGAGTCTATACAGAGAAAAAAGAGTGCAGATCACAATATATGCAAGTGGAAATAAAGACAGGTTGTTCTCTTGACTGACTCCTGAAACAAAGTTAAGACAACTGGAGAAATGATTCAGCAGAAGAGTTAATGGTTCGATGTAAAGAGGCTGCCCCAAGAATATGAACAGACACTTTAAAATGTAATGAACATTCCTATTTTCCTGGACCACTAATTCAGGAGTTCACGCAGAGGCTCAATAATCAAACATCTGTGGAGAATGCTGTAAAGGTAATTCCAACATTAGTTTGGAAACTGTACTTGATGGGTCTTTGGACAATCCAGACTTGTAGGTGAATATGCTTCTAAACCATTTGCCTTGTACCAATCCTTCTTTCTTTAGGAAAGAAGGTAGTTTTGACAAATGGTATATCAAAGCACCTGACTTTTACAAAATTTGGGCCATTGAGTGCCAAATAAATAAACCACATAAGCTATATAAGAAGAGATCATCTATACAAGGAGAGAGAATGGATGCATGAGGTGGTCTGTAGCTTTCACATCCTGATCTATGTTATAAGAATTGAGAGTTGCTCACGTATTTGTAATACTTTTACTGGAAAGTAGAAGAAGCCTCTCGGTGCCTCAAATTTGAAAGGACAAGTTACAGTCAGGTGTCATTACTATGAATTATTTTGGAGATAAATGAGGGAGGCAGATCACCCTATGAAAGAAGATATAGCAAGCAGGAGTGTACACAATCATTGTGACCCTTCCTTTTAAAAATACTTAAAAACATATGTAGTTAAGGTGCACAGCATAATATTTTGATATAAGTATACATAGTAAAACAATTGAGTGGGAGTTGAGAGATTAAGGGCAGAAAGAAGTGATAGGGGTTGTTTACTCCTGGGATATGTGAAATAGAGCATGGAAAGAAATCTCACTGGGAGAGTGATAACAGACCAGTATAGACACTGCCCAATTATTACCTAACATTACCTTGAAAATAGGAGACACTGTTGAAAACTGTTCTTAATGACTTTTGCTTTCCTAAGTTCTAAACCTTTTGTATTTTATAAAATTAATCAATCCATTACTAGGGAGCCAAGCAAGGAGAAGGGAGTCTTTCCCAATCTTTGGCAAATAAATATCCCTAAAACATACTCTCAGATTCCTTTTAGGTCTAAACTCCTGGACTTAATCTCACTATGTCAATTTAACTTATTTCACAGATGTTCCAGTTGCTACACTTTAAAATGCACCACATCAGATTTTGTCAATTAAAACTGCTTAGATTTCCTAATACTGCTCAACAACTTGTTCAGAATGAATTTGGGGGGCCAAGGTGGTGGAAACAAAGTGTCAGTGAAAATATCCAACTTCAGAAACTTCTCATTGAGATATAAAAACCTTCTCAGGGAATTTACAGTTGAGAAACCTTATGAGATAACTTTGTTTGCTCTTTTGGCTCAAGTTTATTGCAGGAACAAAGATTGGACTTGCATCATTTTATAGTCAGACTTCTAAACACTTTCTGTGTTTGCATTTCTTAAATCAACAAACTCTCTGCAATGCGTTATGGACACAGATTTTGTTTTTATAAGATTCTTCTCTGCCTTTAAAACTTTTATCTTTTAGTAATACTAAGTTTTACATATAAAAGTATTCGTGTCATAACAATATTACCAAACTTATCACCCAAATCAGCAGTCAGCTATAGCAATTTTTTATTTTTGGATAAAACAACAGAGGAGCTAAATATTAAGGAAAAAAGAAAAAACAGAGTTGAGGAATAAATATTTTTCAGTAGTTGGCATAAACTAAAAGATTCTGTCAAACACAAAGTGAAACTGTGGTTAAAAGGACATTTAGATTGTTATAACTGAAATATGCCACTGTGTATGCAAACAGTACCATGTAACTGATTCCCCTCTGTCCACTCTGTATTTCTGGAACCCTTAATCTTTATTTTTCCAGCAGTGATGATTAATTTTCATTATTCTAGCCACAAGTTTCATTGGTAAGACATGTAGCGATTTCTGGTCAAGGAAGTTTATATAATGGAGGTTGCTGAGGTTTGAGAAAAAGATAATCAGCGCCGACACTCTTAGCATTGAGAATGTGATGGATAAATTAGTTATCCTCACAGAACCTTAGCTTTCTCATTTATAAACTAAAAATGGAAACCATCAGTGTTGTCAGGAAGTCTGAACTAAATGAGCAGCAGTAATTGAAAGCTCCTTGGGGTTTTTTAAACAATACAAAAGTTAAGTATTTCAATAGGAATAGGAACAATAGCATTCCTCTCTCCATATTCTCCATCTTCCCCTTTATCTAAGGCAAACAATCACCCCATTATTTTATAGTTACCAACTTGTCAAGAAAAATGCATGATTCTAAAGTGGATAGCTATGTTTAAATGGGAGAGAGAGGGAAAAACTTACGTTCAAAGGAAACTCATAACAAAGCTGGGGTTTGAAGTCCTAAGCAGCTTGTCTGGGTTGGGTATATGCATGGGAGAACCTTGGTCTTTTAGGGATTTTTAATTTTTTTTTTTTTAGTTGGAGTCTCACTCTTGTTGCCCAGGCTGTAGGGCAGGGGCATGCTCACAGCCACCATAGCCTTAACCTGCTGGGCTTAGGCTATTCTTCTACCACAGCCTTCCAAGTAGCTGGAACTACAGATTCACGCCACCATGCCCAGCTAGTTTTTTGTAATTTATTGTAGAGATGAGGTCTCACCAAGTTGCCCACACTGGTCTTGATCCTTCGGGCTCAGGCAATCCTCTCTCCTCGGTCTCCCAAAGTGCTGGGATTACAGGCTGAGCCACCACGCCCAGCCAGAAGAATTTTTTTTTATAAAACAGCTCCCAAAGGCAATGGGGTGGTGGAAGAGGACTAAGACAATCTTTGTTAGTGGCCAGGTTTTGCTTAGAATTAGTTAGTTGGGTGAAGTCTCACTCTATTGCCCAAGCTTGAGTGCAGTAGCATGATCACACAGTTCACTGTAGCATCCATCTCCTAGGCTCAGGGGATCCTCCCACTTCAGCCTTCCAAGTAGCTGAGACTATAGAAGCCTGGCTAATTTTTAATTATTTTTGTGGAGATGTGGTCACACCATGTTGCTCAGGCTGGTCTCAAACACCTGGGCTCAGGCAATCCTCCCACCTTGGCCTCCCAAAGTGCTGGGATTACAGGTGTGAATCACTTCTCCCAGTCTTAGGATGGATTTAAGATGAAACAATTGCTTTCTTTCTTCTTTTAAAGTTAAAAATAATATATATTTGTAATACACACACGAGTGCATGTGTACACGTGCATGTGTGCAATCTCTCTCTCTCTCTCTCACACACACATACACACACACACACACACATATACACATACACATATATATATTAGGGGTTAAATGCATCGACTTTAAAGCCAGACTATCTGGGTTGGTGCTCCACTAAACCCTAAACCCTTTATTGGATCTGTTAGCTTGGACAAGTTATTTAACTCTTCATGTAAGAATTTTCTCATCTATAAATTAAAGGTAATATTAGTTAAACCTTCCAAAGTGGTTTTGAAGATTAAATGAATTAATATTTGTTAAATGCTTGCAACAATGCCTTGCATTATAGTAGATATTGTATAAATGTTTACTGTTATTATTAGATGCAATTCTTATTTATTAGTTGCAATATGATTTTTACTGTGTTATTATATTCAGGTTTAGTGTATAGCCTTTCCAAAATATTTCCACACACATACCAATATACATATTTACAGCAGTTAGTTGTTTTTCATTAAACAAGAACAAGCTCATATACATATTCTTCTGCAACTTGCTTTTTCAGTTTTAATAGTGTATAGCAAGAATATTTTGTGTTACAGCAGTATAATTGTGTCAGACACTGCTATTGTCTGCCTAGCATCTATTCTCCCATTTATTTTTTATGAACTGAACCTTGAATAGATAAAAATATTTAATTACTGGACTCTTCTTTTAAAATTAAGAGCAGGAAAAGAAAACACATTCAGGAAGTAAACTTACAAAAACGAGAAGAAGAGGAAACATGCTCAGTAAAAATAATGCTCCAAAGGGAGAGACATCAATAAAATGATTTGTCTCTGTAACGGTTCTGGGTGGGGACAGAAAAAATAGTATCTGCTAACAATTCAGGGACACTAACTGGGTCTCGTGGGCTTGAGATCTGAATTCATTGAGTAATTAATGAGTAATTATTAAGGGCTTACTATGAGCCTGAAACCATTCTAGGAGCTGGAGATACAGCAGTTAAAAACACCAGAAAACAAATTCCTTTCTTCATGGAGCCTAACTTCTGGGATAGAAGAGTATCATAAATATTTTAATTGAGTTATTTAGTATACTAAAATGTAGTAAGTGGTATGGAGAAAAATAAAGCATGAAGGTTCTAAGATGTCAAAAAGTGTGCAATTTAAAATAAGATGATGGAGAAGATCTGAAATTGAGTTGATAAGTGAGACAGTCATGTAGATAACTGGGGTAAGTAGTTTTCAGTAGAAGAATCAGTCAGTGGAAAACCTTAATGTGAAACTGTGCATAACCTACTCATGACTGAACCTTGCAACAGAGATAGCCTACAACAATGAAAAACAATGATAATAATAAACAATAACAAAAACACAAACCCTTGGAAGAGGAGAGAACATGATTTTGAGAGTTACTACATTATTATATTCAAATGTGCAGTTTTGAACAATAACAATGCCCACAAAGCATACAAAGAAACAGGAAAGTGTGACTCATTCAAAGAAAAGTAAATAGAAACCATCTCTGAAAAAGACCTCATGGCAGATTTAGTCTTTAAAACACTGTCCAAGATGCTCAAAGAACTAACAGAAGAAGTAGAGAAAGTAAAAAAATAAAATAAAAACAAAGCATAAACAAAATGTAAATATTAACAAAAAAATAGAAAACCTAAAAAGAAACCAAAAGAAATTCTGGGGCTGAAAAGTACATCAACTGATATGAAAAACTTACTAGAGTGATTTAAAGGCGGATTAGAGCAGGGAGAAGAAAGAATCAGTGAACTCGATGTTAAAACGATGGAAATTTTGACTCAGGAAAAAAAAAAAAGAAAAGCTGAAGGGACCTGGAGGATACCTTGAAGAAAACCAACATACGTATAATTGAAGCCCCAGAAGAAGGGAGAGAGAGAGAGAAAAGGGCAGAGAGAATGTTTAAAGAACATGGCTAAGACTTCCCCAATTTGATTAAAGAACTTAATATAAACATCTAAGAAGCTCTGTGAATACCCAGTAAATTGAATTCAAAGACACTCACACCAAGACACATTATAGGCAAACTTTTGGTGGGGGGGGAGGCAGAGATCATCTGGAAAACAGTAAGAGAAAAGCAATCTATCACTTACAAGTGATCCTTGATAAGGTAATTCGCAGAATCTCAAAAGAAATTTTAAAGACCAGAAGACAGTGGGTTAATATATTCAAAATGTTAAAGAAAAAGAAAAACTTTAACCAAAAATTGTATATCTAGCAACATGTCATTCAAAAGTGAGGGAGAAATTTTAAAATCCCCCAGATAAACAAAAGTTTAAGGAATTTGTTATCACTAGACTTCCCCTACAAGAATTGCTCAATGGAGAACTTCAGGGTGAAATAAAAGGACATTAAACAACAACTCAAAGCTATAGGAAGATATAAAGATACCAGTAAAGTTAAATGTATGTACAATTATAAACATTAATATTATTATAACAATGGTTTGTATCTGTACTTTTTGTTTTCTACAAGATGAAAAAGACTAATATACTTTTAATAATAGTCTAAAAGCTAATAGTATTACTGTAGTAACTCCACTTTTTTAAAACATAATTTAAGAGATTAATACATTTCAAAGAATTACTAGTTTTTATTCTGGGGCATGCAAAGAATAAAGATGTAATTTTTTGACATTGACAACTGAAAGGGGTGGCTCAAAGCTATTAAAGGAACAGAGATGTTGTATGTTATTAAAGTTAAGCTATATGAATTCAAGTTAGAGTGGTATAGCTTTAGGATTTTTAGTAATGCCCATGGTAACCACAAATAAAATAGCCATAGAACATATACAAAAGGAAATATGATAGAAAATTTAATGTTTTACTACAGAAAATCAACTAGATACATAAAAAAAAAACCAGTATTGAAATAAATGGGATACAAAAAAGCTATAAGGATATATAGAAAAAATAGCAAAATGATGGTAAATCCTTTTTTCAATCACTAATTACTTTAAATATAAGTGAATTAAACTCACCAATCAAAAGACAGATTGGCAGGATATATAAAAAAACACATGATCCAACTTTACGCTGTCTACACTATAGATACAGAGACACAAAAAGGTTGAAAGTGAGTGGATGGAAAAATATATTTCATACAAATAATAATCAAAAGAAAGCATGGTTGGCTATCAAAATATCAGACAAAATATATTTCAAATTTTAAAAAGTCATAAAAGACAACATTATCATATATTAATGAAAGGGCCATCCCAGCAAGAAGACATAACAATTTAAAAATATTTATGCACCTATTGACAGATGATCAAAATATATGAAGCAAAACTGGTAGAAATGAAGAGAGAAATAGAGTTCTGCAATAATAGTTAGTGACTTCAATATCCTACTCTCATTAAAGAACATAACAACTGTGTAGAAGATAAATAAGAAAATAGATAACACAGTAAACCAACTAGATTAAGAAAACATGTACAGAATGCTCTACCAACTACAACACATTCTTCTCAAGTGTACATGGAACATTTACCAAGGAACACCATCTAAGCCACAAATTAATTTTCAATAGACTTTAAAAAATACATATCACAGTATCTTCTCTGATTACAAGATAATGTTTGAAATTAATAATGGAAGTAAAATTGGAAATTTTATCAATTTGTGGAAATTAAGCAACACATTCTTAACCAATGAATCAGAAAAGAAATTACAAAGGAAATTAGAAAATGCTTAGAGATAAATGAAAATGAAAACACAATAAAACGAAACTTATGGGATGCAGTCCTCAAGGGGAAATACATAGTTATAAACATCTACATTAAATAAACAATTTCAAATAAAACATCTAACTTTATAACTTAAAAGACTAAAAAGAAAAAAACAGACTAAACCCGAAAGTAGCAGAAGGAAGAAAAGAACAAAGATGGAGTTGACATAAACAAAATAGAGAATAGAAAAACAATAGAGAAAAACAATGAAATCAAAAATTGGTTCTTTGAAAAGATCAACATAATTGACAAACCTTTAGTTAGATAAACTAAGAAAAAAGAGAGAAGACACAAGTTAATAAAATCAGAAATAAAAATAGAGACAATTTTACTGATTCTCCAGAAATAAAAAAAGGATTATAAGATAATACTATGAACAATTATACACCAACAAATTGGATACCTAGATGAAACGGGCAAACTCCTAGAAACACAAAACCTACCAAGATTTTGTGAAGAATTAGAAAAACGGAATAGATTTATAACTAGAAGATTGAATCAGTAATCTAAAATCTCTCAACTGATAAAAGCTCTGGACCTGATGGGTTAACAGGTGAATTCTACCAAACATTTAAACTAACAGCAATCCCTCTCAAAATTTTCCAAAAAATTGAAGAGGAGGAAACATTTTCTAACTCATTTTATGAAACCAATAATACCCTGATACCAAAACCAGATGAAAATGCTACAAGAAAAGAAAACTGCAGAAAACTTACACACACTGAAGCAAAAATTGTCAACAAAATACTAGCAAACCAAATTCAACAGCATATTAAAAAAAGATTATACACAATGACTAGGTGAGATTTATTCCTGCAAAGATGGCATAAAAATCAATCAGTGTAATACACCACATTAACAGATGAAGGAAAAAAGCCCACATGATCATCCAAATTAATGCAGAAAAAGCATTTGATAAAATTCAATCCCCTTTTATGATAAAAGAGCACTCAACAAACTAGGAATAGAAGATAACTACCTCAACATAGTAAAAGTCTGAAAAACTCACCACAATCATCATACTCAATGGTAAAAGACTGAAGATTTTCTTCTAAGACCAGAAAAAGGCAAGGATACCTACTTTTGCCACTTCTATTCAACAGAATATTGGGAGTTCTAGCCAGAGCAATTAGGCAAGAAAAAGAAATAACAGGCATCCAAATTGGAAAAGCAGAAGTGCAATTCTATGTTTGCAGATGACATGATTGTATATGTAAAAAATCCTAAGCATTTTCCAAAAAACCATCAGCAGTAACAAACAAATTCAGTAAAGCAGCAGAATATAAAGTCATCACACAAAAATCAGTTGCATTTCTACACAGTAACAATAAAACAATCTGAAAGTATTAAGTATTTCTATGTGTGTGTGACCAGCTTTAGCAATACCACTGTGAAACAGGGATAGAAAAAAAAAAAGCATTTCCATTAACAATAGCATCAAAAAATGATAAAATACCATATACGTTACTTAACGAAAGAGGTAAAAGATGTGTACAATGAAAACTACAAAACATGACTGAAATTAAAGAAGATATAAATGGGAACACATCTTATGTTCATAGATTAGAAGAATTAATATTGGTAGATGTCAATACTGCCCAAAGTGATCTATAGATCTAATGTTCTCTATAAAGATCCCAAAAGTATTTTTTTTTTGCAGAAATAAAAATCTCATCCTAAAATTCACATGAAATCTCCAGGGGGAGTTCGGGTAAGATGGTGACGGCCCAGGTGGGACTGTGAAATTCTCTGAAAGTGAGTTCCCATAGAGACTCTTGCTTTCCTTCCCCCACCCCCCGCCCATCGCCAGCCGCATTGGTCTGAGGCCTGGAGACCCTCGATTCTGTGCACGGCTGGCTGCCGCGGCCCCTCTGACGCTGCTGCCATGCCCTAGGCAGCCCCAGGCCCTGGCTGCATGGAGCTCCCAGCTTCCTCCCCAGCTGCACCATCTCATCTGGCCCCAAGCCACCCTCCGCTGACTGTGGAGGCCCTCAGATACCGCCTTGTGGAGATCTGGGTTCCCTTGCTGGCTACACTGATCTGCTGGGCACCCAGTCGCTGCCAGCTTCCTCCTGGCTAGGCGCCCAGCCCAGTCTCAGGCCGTGGCAGCCCGTGGAGGGCCTCCACGCCCACCCCTCGGAAGTACAGGCTCCATCACTGGCCGAAGGTCCCTGGGCAGCCCAAAGCTGCAGTCAGTACTTGCCCCTCGGAGCTCTGGGTCCCTGCCCTGGGTGAGGCGCCAGCCCCACCGGCGCCCCGGGAGGCGCTAGGCGCCCGCCCCTCAAAGACACCAGTTCCATTCCTGGTTGAAGTGCCCTGCGCAGAGCCCACAGCCGCTGCCACCGCCCACCCTTCGGAGCTCTGGGTCCCCGCTCTGGCTGAGGCGCCCAACCCCATCTCAAGCCACCATTGTCCAGGATGGCTGTGGCACCCACCCCTTGAAGCTGCAGGCTCCATCCCTTCCTGCGGCGCCTCACCGGGACCCAAACCGCCACTGCCCACGCAAGCCCCAGCGCCCGCCTCGGAGCTCTGCGCCCCCGCCTGGGCTGAAGCGCCCAGCCCCACCTTGAGCCTCCACCCCCGTGGAGGCCCCCAGTGCCCATGCTTCGGAGCTCTGAGCCCCCGCCTGGACTGAAGCATCCAGACCCACCTCAAGCTGCCACCCCCGTGGAGGGCCCTGGCTTCCGTGCCTGGGCACCTCAAAACTCCAGGCTCATATCCAGGTACTTTGGAGCTCTAGGTCCCCTCTCTGGCTGAAGCGCCCAACCCTGCCTAGAGCTACCGCTGCCACAGAGTCCCTAGGAGATCACCCCTCAGAGCTATGGACTTCCCCCCTGACTGAAGCACCCCACCAGGCCCCAAGCCCCCACCGCCTAGGGAGGCCCAAGGCTCCTTCCCCATGGTGCTCTGGGTTCCCTTGGTGGCCACACAGTCCCACCCCCTAGCCATACTGATCACTACACAGATCAGCAGCGCCCAGCAGTCTTGCACTCCACCTTCCCCAACTCGCACCTGACTACAGGGACCAGAGAACAGCTGGAGCCCTGTGATCAAGCAGAGACCTGCAGTGACTCACCCACCCAGCTCTGCCTAACCTCCAACTTGAAAGCTAAGACATCATGGTTGTGTAAGGGAACAGTACATCTTAAGGAGGTTAGTCAGCTTGTGTGTCTGTATGATTATATGTCCTGGTTTGTTTGTTGTTGTTGCTGTTGTTTGTTTTTATTTTATTTTTGTTTTCTCTTACTCTTATCTGTCTTCAGGTCTATTTTCATTTATTAGTGGGTATCTCTATCTGTTCTCCCTTTTACTCTCTGTCTCCACCTTCCGCTTCCCCCTCTCCCTGCCCCATTTCTTTCCCTTTTCTTACATCATTTTACTTCCTGGGAGCAAACCAATACCCCTATTCATGAACAGATGACAAGGCAGTGGGAAGCAGGATCCAGTGTACCCATACACCTGTCAGTGGATATTGGGATCTGCAGATAAATTTTGAATCACAGCTCCCCCCTCAAATAAATCTCAAGGCTGCAGAAGGTATAACCCTTAACCTACAGTCCAGCCTCAGACTCAGACAAAGCCAGAAGATTCACATAAGGAAGAATAGGAGATTGAGGAAACAGAAACAAAAAATAACCCTGCCACCCATGAACAACAGATTTAAAGACGACAGAGGGAGAAAAAAATGAAAAGGAAAAAGTGGGGAGGAAAATCTACGCAAATGAAGAAAAATCAAAAGAAGAATACAGGTCTCACACAGACCTCTAGGAAATCAGCTATTGAGAAAACAGACTTCGGAATGCAAACAATGAAGAGCCCCCAGAATGAGTGGTCACATACTACAATCCCAGACATCAAGACAATAATAGAGAGAGTAAAAAGAATTGAAGAGACAAGAAGAAAATAGGAAGAAGTTGATAAATGAGATAACAGCAGGAAAGAATACTGTGATAGAAATAAATAACAAACTAACAAGCATGGAAAGCAGACATAGCCAAACAGAAGATAGAATCTCAGAACTTGAAGACCAAAATATTGAACTAAACCAAACTGTCAAAGACATAGAAAAGAAGCTTAAAAAGACAGAACAAAACCTTCAAGAGATTAGTGATTACTTCAAGAGAATGAACCTAAGAATAATTGACCTTCTTGAGGCAGAAAGAGAGACAGACAACCCTGGAACAAACATTCCATGGAATTATTCAAGAAAACTTCCCTCACCTCATTAATGATGTAAAAATTCAAACACAAGAAATTCAGACAACCCCAGCAAGACAACAAATGAGAAGACCAATTCCTAGGCACATAATAATCTGCCTGAACAAAGTAGGTATCAAAGAAAAAATCCTAAAAGCAGCAAGAGAAAAAAGTCAGACTACCTATCAGGGAAGACCAATCAGAATAGCAGCAGATTTATCTACAGAAACCCTTCAGGCTAGGAGAACTTGGAGTCCAATATTCAAAGTTCTCAAAGATAAACATTTTAACCACGAATAACCTACCCAGCCAATCTAAGCTTCATCAGTGAAGGAGAATTAAAATCTTTCCCAGACATCCAATCCCTAAAAACTTAAGCTGCCTCCAGACCAACCCTACAAGAAACACTTAAGAAAGTATTAAACACAGAAGAAAAGGGAAAAAGAACAACAATGTGCTTCACAAGAGCACAGGAAAAAGATTGAAAACACACATGAACCAACCCCAAAAGCCAAAAGAAAGACAACAAACAAGTACAACAACAACTCTATAAGAACATCATGACAAAAATAAATCCCCAGATTTCAGTAATTAGCCTGAATGTGAATGGACTAAATGCACCACTGAAAAGACACAGAATAGCAAAATGGATAAAATATCATGGGGCAACAATATATTGTCCCCAAGAGACTCATCACACCAGAAAGGAAACTCACAGACTCAAAGTAAGAGGATGGGGAACAAATTTTCAGGTGAACAGAATACACAAAAAAGCTGGAGTTGCAATCTTAATCTCAGACAAAATACCCTTTAAACTACCAAAAATCAAAAAAGATGAAGAAGGTCACTATATAATGATAAAAGGTTCAATCCAACAATAAGAAATATCCATCCTAAACATATATGCATCTAATATAGGAGCACCAATGTTCGTAAAGCAGCCTCTAGGCAAACTTAAAAAAGAGACTGATTCTAACAGTATGCTAGCAGGGGAATTTAATACCTCGCCCACAACCCTGGACAGATCATCAAGACAAAAAATCAGCAAGGACATCCAGAACATCAATGAGACTCTTGAACAAATGAACTTAATTGATTCTTACAGAACACTCCACCCAAAGGCCACAGAATATACATTCTACTCACCACCACATGGAACGTATTACAAGATTGACCACATCATTGGCCATAAATCAAACATAAACAAATTTCATAAGATTTAAATCTTTCCATGCACCTTTTCAGACCATAGTGGAATAAAGATAAATATCAACACCAACAACATTTCCCCCAAATCTGCAAAGACATGGTCACTAAACAATATGATGCTGAACAACAACTGGGCTAACACTGAAATCAAGAAGAAATTGAAAGATTCCTGGAAACAAATGAAAATAAGGAAACATCTTACCAAAATCTCTGGGATGCCATGAAATCAGTTTTAAGAGGAGATTTTGTATCTCTACGAACACACATCAAGAAAATGGAAAGATCACAAGTGGAGAGCCTAAAAAACCACCCAAGGGAGCTGGAAAGAGAAGACCACCAAAACCCCAATTTTAGCAGAAGAACCCAAATCACAAAAATAAGAGCACAAATACAGGACATAGAAGACAAAAAATATCATAGAAAATATCAACAAAACAAAAAGCTGTCTCTTTGAAAAAATTAACAAGATGGGCCCCTAGCCAGATTGACCAAGAAAAAGAGAGAAAAAGCCCAATAAACACAATCAGAAATACAAAAGATCAAATCACAACTGTCTCCAAAGAAATACAAAAGATTATCAGAGATTACAATGTACACCTATATGGAAACAAACTTGATAACCTAGATGAAATGGAAGACTTTCTGACATCACACAACATCCCCAGATTGAAACAAGAAGACATTGAGACACTGAATAGACCAATAGCAACCTAGGAAATGACTCTGTAATACGAAAACTGCCTACAAAAAAAAAAAAAAAAAAAAAAATCCCTGGACCAGATGACTTTCCAGCAGATTCTACAAAACATACAAGGAAGAGCTGATACCAATCCTATTGAAAGTATTCCAGGCAATTGAGAAAGATGGAATTCTCCCCACATCATTTTACAAAGCTAACATTACACTGATACCCAAACTGGATAAAGATGCAACAAAGAAAGAGAACTACAGGCCATATCACTTATGAATATAGATGCAAAAATCCTCAACAAAATTCTAGCAAATCAAAAATCATCCACCATAACCAAGTAGACTTCATCCTGAGGTTGCAGGGCTGGTTCAACATTCGCAAGACCATAAATGTTATTAAATACATCAACAGATATAAAAACAAGAACCATGTGATTATCTCATTAGATGCAGAAAAAGCTTTTGATAAAATTCAGCTTCCCTTCTTGATAAAAACCCTCAGAAACCTAGGCATAGAAGGAACATACCTCAAAATAGTAAGTGCCATCTATGACAAAACCACAGCTAACATATTGCTCTATGGACAGAAACTAGAAACATTTCTCCTGAAAACTGGAACAAGACAAAGTTGCCCACTCTGACTGCTCTTGTTCAATATTGTGTTGGAAGTCCTAACCCAGGCAATTAAACAAGAGAAGAAAATCAGAGGCATGCAAATAGGAAAAGAGGAAGTCAAGTTATCCCTCTTTGGTGATGATATGATCCTATACCTTGAAAATCCAAGAGAATCTGTCAAAAACCTGCTGACACTGATAAAGGACTTTGGCAAAGTCTCAGGGTACAAAATAAATGTGCGAAAGTCAGTTGCATTTCTATATAGCAACAACAAGCAGGCAGAGATCCAAATGAAAAGCACAATCGCATTCACAATAGTCACAAAAAAAAAATGAAATACCTCAGCATCTTCCTAACCAGAGAAGTGAAATACCTTTAAAATGAAAATTAAAAAAACACAGCTTAAAGAAATCCAAGAAGACACAAACAAATGGAAAAATAATCCATGCTCATGGATAGGAAGAATCAACATTGTTAAGATGTCCATCCTACCAAAGGCAATCTACAGATTCAACACAATACCCATTAAGCTACCAACATCATTCTTCTCAGACCTGGAAATGACAATACAGAAATTCATACGGAAACATAAATGACCACGAATAGCTAAAACAACCCTTAGCAAAAGAAACAAAGCAGGAGGTATCACACTTCCAGACTTCAAACTTTACTATAAGGCTACAGTAATCAAAACAGCTTGGTATTGGTACAAGAACAGGCACATAGATCAATGGAACAGGATAGAGATTCCGCAAGCAAAGCCTCAATTCCTGAACCAACTCATCTTTGACAAAGCCTCCACAACAACCACTGGGGAGAGGAGAAACTATTCAGTAAATGGTGCTGGGAAAACTGGCTGACCACATGCAGAAGATTGAAACAGGACCCCTACCTATCACCATACACAAAAACTAACTCTAAATGGATCAAAGACCTAAATGTAAAACCTCAAACTATAAGAATCTTAGAAAATGCAGGAGACACCCTTATGGAAATTGTAACTGGGAACCAATTCCTATTCAGAAACCTAAAGGCCAATATCTTAAGAAATAAAATAGATGAGTGGGACCTCATCAAATTAACAAGCTTCTGTAAAGCAAAAGAAACTATCCAGAAAGCAGCAAGACAGCCCATACAATGGGAAAAAATACTTGCCAACTGTTTATCTGACAAAGGCCTAACATCTAGGATCTACAAGGAACTCAAATGCGCCAAAAGGAAAACAACAAACAGCCCCTTTAAATAGTGAAGAAAAGACACGAATAGACACTTCTCAAAAGAAGATATATGGAAAGACAACAGACACATGAAAAAGTGCTCAGCCTCACTCATCATCAGAGAAATGCAAATCAAAACTACATTGAGATACCACCTAACCCCTGTAAGAATGGCCATAATTAATTAAAAAAAACAACAGATACTGGCGAGGATGTGGAGAAAAAGGAATGCTTCTACACTGCTGGTGGGAATGCAAACTAGTACAACCTCTTTTGAAGACAGTGTGGTGATTCCTGAAAGAACTAGAAATTGACCTTCCATATGACCCAGCAATTCTCCTATTGGGAATATACCAGAAGGAACTCAAATCATTCTACAGAAAACATACCTGCACACGTATGTTTGTTGCAGTTCTATTCACAATAGCAAAAACATGGGACCAACTGTGTTGCCCATTGAAGCTGGACTGGATTAAACACATGTGGTACATATACACAATGGATTATTATGCAGCCATAAAGTAGGACAAATATATGAACTTTGCAGCAACTTGGAAGGATTTGGAGTCGATCATACTCAGTGATTTATAATAGAAACAAAGAACAGAGTTCCATGTGTTCTCACTCATAAACAGACCTTGAACAACTATAATGCTATAAGAAAGCAATTGGCGGTGGTGGGAAACTGTCAGGGGAAGGGGGGTGGGATTGGCAGTTGAGGGAAACTGCTAGGGGAGGGAGGGGCATACCTCATCAACAAGGGTACCTGAATGATCAATGTTTACATACCTAACCCTGAAATGTACCCTACATCTTTATAATAAACTTTTTTTTAATGTATAATAGGACTGATTTCAAAGGTTGGTAAGAGATACACATGAGTCAGAGTTTGTAAAATTATTTAATCAATGTGTTGCACATAGATAGCAACTTCAGTTGATTTTAGCCATATTTATAGGTCCAAGTTTGTAATACATTCAGCAGACTCTCAATGACAAAACTTTAAATACTATTCTCTTTCTATTACTTCACAGTCATAAATGACACAAACCTTTCCCCACCCTAAGGTTTAGAGTAGCAACATAACTTAAAGTCTGGAGTTTGAGTTGAAAAGAAGACCCAGCACACTGTTCAATACATAGCTATTATTACACATGGCTATTTATATCTACATTTATTAAAATGAAATGCAATTTAAGATTGAGGTTCTGTGTCACACTTGCTACATTTCTCTCTCTCTCTCTCTCTCTCTCTCTTTCTTTTGAAAGGGGTAGGTCTTTCTATGTTGCCCAGGCTTGTCTCAAACTCCTGACTTTAAGTGGTCATCTTTCCTCAGCCTCCCTGGTAGCTGGAACTACAGGCAGACACCACCATACCCAGCAGGACACACCTTTCAAGTGCACAATAACCACTTGCAGTTAGTGGATACCATATGGAACAGCAGAGATAGAAGATATATCCTTTATCACAGAAAGTTCTATAAGTCAGTGGTGACTTATGGTCCCTAAACCCAGGGGATCTCCAACAGTCCTCTGTCTGTTAGAAACCTGCCCACCCAGCAGGAGTGGTTGCAGAGCAGAACTTGCCATATGTCAGAGCAGCAGTGGCATGAGATTCTCACAGGATCCTGAACCCTTCTGTGAACTGTGCATGAGAGTGATCTAGGTTGTGCATTCCTTATGAGAATCTGATGCTTGATGACCACCCCCCATCCACTGTGGAAAAATTGTATTGCACAAAACTGGTCCCTGATGCCAAAAAGGTTTGAGACCACTGCTAAACCAGTTTCCCACAGAGTTCTCTTTTAGTGTGTGTCTAGTATAAATCTAACAATGTCATAGTTAGAGTTAGGAGAGAACAAATCATCATAGTTTTTAAGAACTTCTAGTCGAAGTGAGAACTATTTTTTGTGATATTCATTCTTCTCTCTCATGCTATTAATAGATACCAACTATGCATTTTATGATAAACCTAGCTAGTCTTGGGTGTGCAATCTGCAACTCCAGTAAATAACAAATATGAGCTGGTCAAGATGAGCTGAGAATAATATTTATATAAGTTAAATGAAATTAGTTATAATGATATTTTCTTCAAATTGTAATAACAAATACTTATTCAACTCATTTTAAAAGAAAAAGAAAAAGTCGGACTCAGTGGCTCAGCCTGTAATCCCACGCTTTGGGAGGCTGAGGTGAGTGGATTGCCTGAGTCTGCGGGTTCAAAACCCGCCTGGGCAAGCAAGACCTCATCTCAACAATGAATCAAAAAAATTAGCCAGGCGTGGTAGTGCGTGCCTGTAGTTTCAGCTGCTTGGAAGGCTGAGGCGGAAGGATCACCAGAGCCCAGCAGGTCGAGGCTGCGGTGGCCAGCAGCGGCCACTGCACTCCAGTCTAGGCAACAGAGTGAGACTCCAACTCAAAAAATAAATAAATAAGTAAAAATTAAAAAAAAAAGAAAAGAAAAAGAAAAAAAGGTTTTCTACCTAGTTGCAAGTGGGGAGACCAGCAAGAGTATGATATATTTCCTGAACTTAAATGACTTGTTCTATTTGGGTTATAAAAAGAATATAATGAAATATTATGAAAATTAGGATATTATACTTTCAAATTAGATGAAAGCTATGTAATGAAAGTTCAAATGAGGAGAACATAACAGAATTTTTCTAACTTAATCTTTAAACTTTCCTAAACATTGTAGTTATGTTTTACTCTCGTTTCTTTTTTTCCTGCTCTCTATTTTTGACTTGCCTCCTCATGTCCAAAATCTATAAAAAGAGCCAATTACTTGGGTCATCCACACAGGCACAATTGAATTAACTATGAGTTAAGTTTGGATAGATCTCAAATAGGATCTCTTTGTCAAAGACCATCCAACTTTTTTCATAATTCACACTGCATTTTAAAAGTTTATTTTGTATGGTTTAGAGAACTTAGTCCAGGTTTATATGTGCTCATTGATAATAGAGTATTAAAGACTTTGTAGCAGGAAGTAATATAATATTGTCAGTCACTGAAGAAATACCAAATTGTAAGAGTAATGCTGATGACTACCATTAGGTATATTTCGAAACCGTATCCACAGTTATCAACTGTTGGAGTTGTTCTTAACAAAAATAACAATCCTTAGAGTTTTCTAATTAAAAAGCCTTAGATTCATGCCAAAAACTACTATTCACAAAAAGTAGTGCAAAGTAACCTATTTTTCATCAAGTGATATGCAGAGTAATTAAATAAATCACCACTTTCTTCAAAAGATCAGTTGAACTCACTGACAGTTGCTTTGTTCAAAGATTGCTTGTTCTTATTTACTCTAACTTTGGATAATAAAGCAAAGCCAAAGGAAGACAATGAATTAAAAATTTTTGTCAAGCTGTGTTCCTTGAATAAGGGTGAGGAAGGATGAGACTCTCTTTTTGTGTTCATTTTCCTTAAATTTAAGAAATAATTTCATAAGAAATGTTTATTTTCAGTCCTGTTTCCATAGAGGAATAAAAAATTCACTTCTAAGGAGAATACAAAGAAAGAATAAATACTTTCTATCTCCTTGCTGCTGGCCACAGGGAGACTAAGTTGGAAAAAGTGATGGGGTAGATGTTACCCAGCTGCTTTCTTTCTTATGTAGTAGAGTGGCTTATCCTTGACTTATGTGCATTTGTCTCCATCTTTCAGGCTAAAATAGCCACTCCCTTTGAGAAAGACCAGTAATGTCCAACTATGTCTGAATCCAAACTCATGTGTGTGTGTTTTCCAATCTAACCTTATAAGTCATAAAGCTAAAATTATGTGATTGGTTCATAATTTTTGTCTTAATAATTCTCAATTCAATAGAAGAAGAGAAGGATGATTTCACAGTCTCCCTCAAGACCCAGAATCCCATTGATTCAAGAGATGTAATTTATTCAAACAAGAATTAAAATTTAAAGGTGTTACAAGAGATTTTTTTGAGAGCATAGTCTCCCATTCTATATAGAGAGATTTCCTGAATCTCTATTTCTTATCAACATCCCATGTTCTAGACAGGAGTGATATAAATACCAGGTATGGGGGATGAATTCAACAAGATGATAGAATAGAAGACACCTTGGTAGCATCCTCCCCACACAAATAAAACTAGAAATTACTCAAATATAAAAGTATTGAGAAAGGAGATAACCAGAGAAAAGCTAAGCAGACAGACAGGGCAGGTCCAAAGTAACAAACTGAGAGTAGACAGCTAGTAAACAACTCAGCAGACAGGCAGTATGGGTCGCACAGTAACAAAATAAACTGAGAAGAGCCACTGGAAAACAACTAGCCAGAAGGACAGAGTGGGTCCCCCAGTAACAAAGTAACAGACTTCCCTTAGGACCATAAAAGTACCATTCTCATTCTCCTTCAGTTAAAAAATATTCTAAAAATAGAGAATACAAATACTGAACTGCAAAGCTCATAAGATTTGATGGTAGAGTTAATCAAACAGAAAAAAAATAAATAAGCATGTCTGAAGACAGAACATATGAAATTATCTAATAAGAGAAAAAAGACAAACGATAATTTTAAAAGACCAAAGAAGTTGTATGAGAATTTTGAGACACTATTAAGTGAACTAACCTTCACATAATAGGATTCCTAAAGGATATGGATAAGAAAATGGCCTAGACAGCATATTTAAGGTGATAGCACTGAAAATTTTCCAAATATTGGGAAAGGTAACACAATCAAGGTATATGAAGCTCAGAGATCAACAGTCAAATTTAACCACTCAAAAACTGCCCAAGGGACATTATAATCAAGTTAACAATAATAAGAGACAAAGAATACTCAAAGCAGCAAGAAGAAAACAAAAACAAAAACATAGTACGTGCAACATAGCTCAGTATGGTTTTCAGCAGATTTCTTAGCAGAAATTCTGCATGCTAGGAGAGTCTGAAATACTATATTCAAAATGCTGCAAGAAAAGCAAAACCAAAAAAACTACCAACCATTAATACTATTTTTAGAAAAGCTATCTTTGAAACACAAAAAAATTGATAAAGGCTTTCCCAGACAAACAAAAACTGAGGGAATTCATCAATATCAAACTTATCTTACAAGAAATACTAAACATCTTTTTTGTTTGTTTGTTTCCATATGAAATTCTGTATTGTGGATTCCAGGTCTGTGAAAAATGATTATAATTTGGTGGGTATTGAATTGAATCTGTAGATTGCCTTGGGTAGGATGGACATCTTGAAAATATTGATTCTTCTAATCCATGAGCATGGGATGTTTTTCCATTTGTTTGTGTCATCCTTGATTTCTTTAAGCAGCACTATGTCATTCTCATTGTAAAGGTATTTCTCTTCTTTGATAAGGTGGATGCAAGGTATTCCGTGTGTGCGTGCATGTGTGTGTATGTGTGTGTGTGTGTGTGTGTCTATTGTAAATTAAATTATATTTTTTTATGTTCTCTGCCTGCTTGTTGCTGGTATATAGAAATGCAACTGTCTTTTTCACATTGATTTGGTAAACCGGGACTTTACTAAAGTTGTTTATCAGTGCAAGGAGGCTTTTGACAGACTCCCTAGAGTTTTCTAGGCATAGAATCATATTGTCTGCAAAGAGGATGGATTAACTTTCTCTTTTCCAATTTGGATACACATTATGTCCCTCTTTTGCCTCATTGCTCTGACTAGAACTTCCAACACTATTTTAAATAGGAAGAAGGAAGGTGGGCATGTTGTTTCAGTTCTAAGGGGGAATGCTTCCAGTCTGCCCATTGAGCAAAATGTTGACTGTGGGTTTATCATAGGTGACTTTTATTGTTTTGAGGAATGTTCTTTCTAGGCCTATGTGTTTGAAAGTTTTTATGAAGAAAGGAAGTTGGATTTTGCCAAATGCTTTTTCTACATCTAACAATATAATCATATGGTTCTTGGTTTTACATCTGTTAATGTGCTGAATTACGTTTACAGTCTTGTGAATGTTGAACAGCCCTGCATTCAAGGAATGAAGTTTACCTGGTCATAATGAAGGATCCTTCGGATGTGTTGCTGGATCCGATTTACTAGAATCTTGTTGAGAATTTTTGTGTCTATGTTCATCAAGGAGATTGGCCTGTAATTCTCTTTTCTTGTTGGATCCTTGCCAAGTTTGGATATCAGTATGATATGAGCCTCATAAAATGAGTTGGGGAGAATTCCATTATTCTCGATCGCCTGAAACACTTTCAGTAAAGATTGGTATGAGCTCCTCCTTGTATGTCTTGTCTTGTATAATGCAGCTGGGAAGTCATCTGATCTGGGGCTGCTTTTATTTTTTGGCAGGGAGGTTTCTTAAGACTGAGTAGATTTCCTCAATTGTTACTGGTCTATTTAGAATTTCACTGTCTTCTTGTTTCAAACTTAAGAGTTTGTGTGATGTCAAAAAAATTCTCCATTTCCTTTAGATTTTCTAGTTTGTTTGTTTTCATAGTAATTTCTGATAATCTTTTGAATTTTTTCAGGGTGAGTTACGACTTTGCCTTTTTCATTTCTAATTGTGTGTTGTTTTATTTTGGACTTTCTCTTTTTTTAGGCAAGTCAACCAGGTGTCTGTCAATCATATTTATCCTTTCAAAGAAACAATTTTTATCTTGTTGACACTTTCTATGATATTTTATTCTTCTATTTCTTACAATTGTGACTTTATTTTAGTGTTATGAATTTTTCTACTGAAATTAGCATTCAGATGATCTTTCCTTCCCAGCATGAATAGGCAAAACAATCCTTAGCAAAAGGAACAAATTGGGAGGTATCAGACTTCCAGACTTTAAATTTTACTATAAAGCTACAGTAAACAAAATGGCTTGCATTGGTACACAAATAAGCACCTAAACCAATGGAACAAGACAGATATTCCAGAAGTAAAACAGTCTCTCAACCCGCTCATCTTTGACAAAGTCACCAATAACAATCATTGGAAAAGGAGACCATATTTAGCAAATGGTGTTGGGAAAATTGGCTAACCACATACAGAGGAATGAAACTGGACCCCTACCAAAAAATCAGGTCAAAACAGACCAAGAACCCAAATGTAAAACCTCCAACTATAAGAATCCTAGAAGAAAATCTAGGAAACACGCTTATGCACATTGGAGTAACCAATGAATTATTGACCAAGGTCCCAAAAGTGAATGCCATAAAAGTCAAGATAGATGAGTGGAACCTCATCAACCTGAATAGATTATTCACAGCAAAAGAAACCCTTAAGAGAGTAAAGAGGCAATCCACAGAACAGAAAAATATATTTGCAATTTATGCATCTGACAAAGGCCTAACATTCAGGATCTATGAGGAACTCAAACAGGAAACAAAAACAAACAATCCTATTAAAAAGTGGGCAAAGGACATGAACAGATACTTCTCAAAAGATGACATGCAGACATCCAACAGACACATGGAAAAATGCTCAGTCTCACTAATCATCAGAGAAATGCAAATCAAAACTACAATGAGTTACCACCTAACTTCAGTAAGCATAGTTATTATTAATAAGTAAAAAAAAAAAAAAAAAAAAAAAAAGCAGAGGCTGGTGCAGTTGTGGAGAAAAGGGAATGTTTTTACACTATCGGTAGAAATGAAAGCTAGTTCAGCCTACATGGAAAGTTATGTGGTGATTCCTGAGTGAACTAAAAACTAACTTTCCATATGATCCAGCGATACCTCTCATGGGAATACACCTGGAGAAAAATAAATCACTCTACCAAAATAAAAAAAATTTTAAAACTTGCACATTCATGTTTATTGAAGCATTATTCACAATAGCAAAAATGTGGAACAAATCCTGCTGCTTATTGAAAGTGGAATGGATACAGAAAATGTGGTACATATACACAACAGAGTATAATGTAGCCAAAATGAAGAACAAAATCATGGCGTTCACAGCAACTTAGATGCAGTTGGAGCCCATCATGCTAAGTGAACTATCACAGAAACAAAGGACTAAATACCATATGTTCTCATAGGTGGGCCCTGAACACTAGTCACATTAGCACAAGGTTGGGATCAGCAGTTGCTGGACATTGCTAGGGGAAGAAAGGAGGGAGGGGGTTGGGGGGACAAGTGACAATACAAAGGGTACCTGGTACACTACCAGAGGAAGTGAGGGCCAGTTAGAAGCCCAAATTTTACTTGTGTGCAATGTACTTAAATAGTTAATCCTCCCTTGGACCCCACAACTCTATAATAAATAAATAAATACATTATTAAAAATAAAAAATAAATGCTAAAATGGTGTCTTTATTCTGAAAGAAATGGACACTAATGTGTAACAAGAAAACATATGAAGGTGTTCAATTCACTGGTAAAATAAATAGGCAAATTTATAATATTCTAATACTGTAACTAGGGTAAGTAAACTACTTACATCTTAAATTAGAAAACTAAAAAGATAAAACTTTTAAAAATACAGCTAAAACAGTTCATTGAGTGATATGCAATATAACAAGATGTAAATTGAAATATCATTAAGTCAAAATGTGAGAGGGGGATTGTGTTTAAGGGCAGAGTATGTTTTTGTTACTCTTCCTTACAATCAAAGCTAAGTCAGTATCAGTTTAAAATAACCTATTATAAGATCTTTTTTGTTAGCTTCATGATAACCACAAATCAAAAATCTATACTACACTAAAAGTAAATATTCTAGAATCAAAATGCACTACTAGAGACAATCAATTAACCACAAAAGAAAACAGTAAGAGAGTAAGGAAAGAAGAAAGGATTTACAAAAAGAACCATTAAAAAGGCAAAAAGAAAAAAAAAAAGGTAGTTACCCATCAATGGTAGCCTTGAATGAAAATATGGAAATAGATTAAATTTACAATTAAATTTCATAGAGTGGCTGAATGGAAAAAAAATAAACCTTATAAATTATCTTCAAGAAAGTCATTTCTCCTATAAATACATGCACAGACTGAAAGTGAAGAGTTTAAAAAAAAAAGTATTCCATGAAAATGGATCTAAATAAGAGCAAGAGTACTTCTACTATTTCAAATAAAATAGAACTTAAGTCATAAATGATTTTAAAAGGTTATTATGTATAATTACAAGGTAAATATAGCAGAAGGATATGGAATTATAAATACATGTACCCAAATATATAAAACAAATATTAATAAATTTGAAGAGAGAGATTGACTTCATTACAATAATAGTAGTAGTAGACTTTAGCCCCCAACTTTTAGCAATGAATAAATCATCCAGACAGAAAATAAACAAAAACATTGTACTTCAATGGTACTCTATCCTAAATGAACATAACAGACATTTACAGACCATTTCATCAGACAGCTGCAAAATACACATTTTTCTCAACAACACGTGGCATGTTTTCCAAAATAGAGCATGTGTTAATTTTAATAAATTTTTTAAAAATCAAATTTTTGATTATTGTAGCTCTATAGTAAAGTTTGAAGTCTGGTAATGTGATACCTCCTGCATATAGACCAATGGAATAGAACTGAGATTCCAGAAGCAAAACCTCAATTTCTCAACCAACTCATCTTCGACAAAGCCTCCACTACCTACCACTGGGGAGAGGAGAACCTAGTCAGTAAATGGTGCTGGGAAAACTGGTTGACCACATGCAGAAGACTCAAACAAGACCCCTATCCATCCCCATACACAAAAATTAACTCTAAATGGATCAGAGACCTAAATGTGAAACCCCAAAACATAAGAACCTTGGAAAATGCAGGACACACCCTTATGGAAATTGGAACTGGCATCCAATTCCTGAACAATACCCGAAACCCACTGACCGTAAGAGATAAGATAGACAAGTGGGACCTCATTAAACTGACAAGCTTCTGCAAAGTCAAAGAAACCATCAAGAGAGCAGGAAGACAGCCCATGGACTGAGAAAAAGTATTTGCCAACTCTAGGTCCGACAAAGGCTTAACATCTTGGATATACAAGGAACTCAAGCGTGCTGAAAAGAAAAAAACAAATAACCCCATTATAAAGTGGGCAAAAGATATGAACAGACACTTCTCAAAGGAAGACATCCGAGCAGCCAACAGACACATGAAGAAATGTGCAACTTCACTAATCATCAAGGAGATGCAAATCAAAACCACACTGAAATACCACCTAACTCCAGTCAGAATGGCAATTATCAATAACTCAAAACATAGCAGTTGCTGGAGAGGGTGTGGTGAAAAGGGAACACTTCTACACTGTTGGTGGGAGTGCAAACTAGTGCAACCTCTGTGGAAAACAGCGTGGCGATTCCTAAAAGCTCTAAATATCGGCCTCCCATATGACCCCGCAATCCCTCTACTGGGAATATACCCTGAAGAACTCAAATCACTCTATAAAAAAGATGCCTGCACACGTATGTTTATCGCAGCGTTGTTCACAATAGCAAGAACCTGGAATCAACCATGCTGTCCATCAAAAGAGGACTGGATTTAAAAAATGTGGTACATATACACGATGGAATACTACACAGCCATAAAAAAGAACAAAATCATGAATTTTGCAGCAACCTGGATGGAACTAGAGTCCATAATACTGAGTGACCTCTCACAGAAACAAAGATCTGAGTATCACATGTTCTCACTCATAAGTGGACCTTGAACATCTATCATAATACTATAAGAAAAGAATCAACAATGGTGGGAATCTATCAGGGGCGACAGGGAGGGCAGGGGTGGTGGGATTAATGGTAGTCAATATCTGTCTGGGGACAGGGGGGCACACCTCTTATCAACAAGGGTGCCTGAACGATGCATATTTGTATACCTAACCCTTAACTGTACCCCACAATTTTAAAATAAAAAATATGGTTAAAAAAAGAAATCAAACAGAGAAAGAGATTCAAAACAAACATTTTAAGAGTTCATTCAATTTTAAATCAGCTTATCTTCTGTTCCCAATTGCTGGGACAAAGTACCTATACAGCTAACATTTCTGCTTCTGTCTTAAGAGAGCAATTAAGGCCGGGCTTGGTGGCTCAGCTTGTAATCCCAGCGCTTTGGGAGGCCGAGGTGAGTGGATTGCCTGAGCCTGTTCGAGACCCACCTGGGCAACTGGGAGAGACCTGTCTCTACAATAAATCAAAAATTTGCCGGGAGTGGTAGCGCACACCTGTAGTTCCAGCTACTTGGAAGGCTGAGACAGAAGGTTTGCCGGAGCCCAGCAGGTCGAGGCTGCGGTGGCCCAGAGTCTGGGCGACAGAGTGAAACTCCAACTCAAAAAAAAAAAAAAAAGAGAGAGAGAGAGAGCAATTAAGAGGTCACCTGTCTCCTCTCTGGCCTCCTTGCTGGAGCCCGGGGAAGTTCTAGAATCAGTAGGCTCCTAGCAAGATACCATTTCTGCTTCTCAGTGTTCATACTTATCTCATTCTGCCCTCTTCCTCTGTCTCAATCTCTACAAGAAACTCAAGTTGTCCTCTTCAGACCTCATCTTCCACCCTGTTCTGCACATAACCTTCTCAATTTACCCTTCCTTCTCAAACCCTAAAGCCCTTCCACGGGGTCATCTGGAATTCACAGTTAATCATTAGCAAAATGCTTACAATTTTGATTTATTGTTTCAACTTAACTGAAAAGCTAACTGCATCTCTAGTGTTTTTTTCTCTTGTTCTAACTAAAATCTGACTTTCCCTTGAGAAAACTGCGTCCTCTGAAGACCACTCAAGTAATAGACATGTTCTCTTCCATAGTGCTCCAATCATGAGATATGACAACAGACTAAAAGAGACTAAAGAGATATTAAAATTAAAAGTAATACATTATTCCAGATTGTATCTGGACCAGGAAAAA